>JABUQX010092799.1:0-32500 GCA_015478945.1 Trachelipus rathkii
TCTTCTTCTTATCTTCTTCTTCTTCTTCTTATCTGAATCTTATTTTACTTCTCTTACTTCTATCTTTTTTCTTCTTCTATCTTCCTTATTCTTTATTTTTTATTACTATTATATTATTATTATTATATATATCATATATTTTTTATACTTTTTACTTTTATATATATTATATACTTATTTATCTATTGAAATTGAGAGGTTATTGATTTATGTATTTGTTATCATTTATATATTCTATTGAGCTTTGGGGTGGCCAGAATGGTGTTAGATTATGATGAAGAAATGCGTAGGTATAGAAAGCAGGGTTGCCTAGATATTGTATTCGTCTGATGTTTTTGGCTATTGTGGTCAAGCTGATTAGCGAGTGTGAGACTCTATTCTATCGTACTATCGACAAAACTGGAGTGTTTGAAGGATATGCTTAGTGGGCATTCTCACCCCCTTCTGTCTTCTACCCTTCCTCGGTGTGAAGTTTATGTTAGATGGTGAAACAGCTGGAACCATAGTGTCTGAGTTTCAAATATTTAGGATATATGTTGGATGAAGGGTAACGGATGATGCAGAGTGTATATAGTAGGAGTGAATGGCAAGGAGGTGGCTGGTGCAATTAAATCGTTTATTGAATGTAAGGGATCTAAGTCTTGAGTGCGCTAGGGTCTTTCATAGGGTATGCTGTTACCCTTGTTGTTAATGTATACTAGTGAGACTATGGTCTGGATAAGAGGTAAGCTCTAAAGTTCAACTGTGTTCAGTGATGTAACAATCTTAGGCGTGTTGGTTAAAAAGAATTGATAACCTTACTCTGAGAATGAACGTATTACGATGAGTTATCGCTTACGTCTGTTGATAGCTTAAGCTCGTTAAATTAGCATGAATGAACATTAAATGAACATAAGCTATCACGCTTTGAGACTTGGATTTTGAGTTCAATTGTAGAAAGTGAAATATTGTGACAGTAACGCGATCTTCGGTTATTGTATAGACAGTATAGGGTGCTCATAAATTAGTTGGTTTGTGAATGATCCTAAATGTAGTTTGTGGGCAAGAATCTTCACTCGTGGCTTTGAGGCATGATCCGTGATAGGGTGCGAATATGATGTGTTTTCAGTTAAACGCGATGAATACTGTGAAGGTGTGAGAAAGAAAATGAGGTTTGTGGTCACAGAAGGCGAGGCATAACTATTAATGGATAAGTCTATAATGCATGCGGAGATGCACATGATTTCGGGATTTCTCCGATTTTGAGCGAGAGGGTGTAATTCACCGTTGTGGCCCAAAAATCCGTTGTGAAGATATATGGATCATATGATTGTGGAACATATTTAGCCGAGTAATGAGACACTATATATTAGTGATAATAGGTCCGTACGCGGTCCCTAGTGTAATGACTCTACTATAGGGTTAGGTATATATTTTACTACAGCTTACCAGCTTCTCATATAATTAAGATATTATAATTATAGATGGGGGCGGTAAAGCTGTGGAGTGGCTTATTTCACTTTATTTCACGACTTGTCTATAATTCTATTTTTTTAGCTACCATATATATAGTTATATATATATATATACTTTTACTCTTTATTACAGATCATGCTCAATTGATTAAAGCTTACTCTTATTACACCTATATATAAACTCACTCAGTATCTTATGTGTGAGATAATATAAAAGTAGAATATATTATATATATATATATATATATATATATATATATAATTATTAATAATATATATATATATATTATATATTTATCATATATATATATATATATAATTATATATATTATTATTATATAATTATATATAATATATATTTATATTATATATAATATATATAATATATCATATAATATATTATAATTATTATATATATAGTATATATTTCGGAATAAAATGTCGTCTAACAACAGTTTCTACAAGTTTGGAAAAAACCCAATACGCTACCAGATTTTTTGGTTGGTCTTGACCGCGGCATATAATTATATATATATATATATTTATATTTTATATATATATTATTATTAATATATATATATATATATATTATATAATATTATATATATAATATATATATATATATTTAATATTATATATTATTATATATATATATCATATATTTATATATATATTATATATTAGTGGACGTTGCAGTGGTTATCGTCCCATGGGAAGAATTCGAGGCATATATATATAATATTTATATATATATATTATATATTTATCATATATATGAATATATATATATATATATATATAGTATTATATTATATATATATATTATTCTATATATATATATATATATATATAATCTATATATATATATATATATATATAGTATATCATATTATATATATATAATTTATTTACTTATTAATAATTCTTTCTATATATTCTTTGATAAATAAATCGTACTTATATTATTCGAATGTTTAAATGCCACTGCGAGTTTCAAACGTTCACTTTAATTCAATTTTAAATAGTATATAAATATTATGTACAAGACACAAATACAATTCTATTTCACAATATGATAGTCATTTCCTCATTGAATATAATATTTCTCACTTTATTTCAATCTTCTGTACTTAACTTATGAATTTACAGTAATAATGAAATCGAATGGATGAAAGTTAATGACAATATAGTCAAAATTAGGTGTACTAAAATATATTTACTTTATTATTATAAAATCTTATTATTCTTTTATACACTCTTTAAGCGCGTAAGAAGTATTAAGTTAAATTTGAATCAGAGAATTATTGTTATATTAACACTAGTGTTTATTATACAATATTTAACATCTCACAGAATTACATTTAATTATAATTTTATCAAGTTTCTATATAATCATTTATTACTTCATTTTTTAATTCCCTCGTTCACTCCTAAACTTTTTGTTTAGATTCTTTCACAAATAATATATTAAAAGAAAATGTAATATATCGAGGATTTTACGCCACGCAATAAAATGTTCGGACTCTCCGATATATACAGTGGCACCGATACTGATGATTACGTAGATAGTGAAGAGTCAGCTTTCGGTAAAGAAGAGCATATAAGTGTTATAGGTCAATAAATATTACTAGACTATATAATTTCTCCTTATATATATATACCAATTAAATTATTCTCTATTAAAATTTCGATATTAAAGATTGCTATTTATATCTTATATATATATTAATATATATATATTAATATATTATTAATATATTATAATATATTAATTAATATATATATAATATAATATATATATATATATATATTACTATATATATATATTTAATATAATATAATTTATAATATAATTATACTATATATAATATATATATTATATATTTACTATGCTATACTATACTTTCAATTAATATAATATTGGTGACTCATCATTCGCTTATAAGTAAATATAATAAATATGTTTTTATTAGTTTATAACTTATATTTTATATTTATATATTATATATATATATGATATATAACTATTTTAAAAGCAACTTAGTTTTTATTATAGTTCTACACTTATATTTTAAATATAATTGATATCAATAAACAATATTAATTCGTAATATTATATTTATTGTATAAAATAGAGTTAAAGAAATTATTTATAGTTATTTATTTATTTTATATAGCATATATTAATATTATTTATTTCATATGAATTTATAATTAATTTTCTTATTACCTCAATTTAGTCGTGAAAATTAGTGATTGTATGCAAAGAGAAAAATGAATTTCAAGAACGCATATATCTCTCACACTCTTATTTTATCGATACTTAATTTCGACGATTGATGATCGCGCGTGAACGAGTAAAATATAAAGTCTAACTTAATAAGTTGTCTCAGTTCGAATGATTGGCAGTGTTTATCTACTCTTGGAATTTAATAGAGACGATGATCAGTTATTATTGTTAATTAGAGTTCTAGGTATATTTTCTAAAATAGGTTTGATGTTTACTGCGTATATTTAGAGCCAAAATTTTTGTATATAGTTTTTGCACAGGTAATTGCTAGAACGAAGATACTCTCATCTCTTTACTGTGTCTCTCTTCTTCATACTTTGAAATATAGAGTGTAGATACTAATTTTTCATTATAATTTATTAGACGCGGAATAAATAAGTGATTGGCGTTTTTACTCTCTGTGCAAGATTAATGGAGTTATGTATATGCACGCCTCTGATCTATTTTAATTCTTTAATAGAAAATAATTAAAGTGTTCCTGTTCTAATAAATAGAGTCTATACATAGCAATATGCGGACTGAAGAGAACTATAGAGAACTGTCTGCTAATATAGTTATTCTTAAAGGGCGGTCAAGAAATTATAAGTTGTCATAAGCTTATACTCTGTAGTGATGATTGAGGTGCATAGACTCTTCTTCACTATGCTCGCGTCGTGTCCTCATCTCATTTTCTCATCTCTCTCTCTCTCTCTCTCTCTCTGCATCTCTCTCTCCTCTTCTCTCTCACTCTCTCTCTCTTTCTCTCTGCTCTCTCATAATCAAAATCGCAACTGACAATACGCAATGGTAAGCATAATCGTATCAGACTACTAAATTGGTTCTTCATGTTTTACAGTTTTTACAGGGGTACCCTAAATCAATGTTTCGATACATTGACTCTCATATTAAATATCTAAGATTTAGTTTGATCTTTGTAAGTGTTTAAATCACTTGTTACCTATCTATTTTAATGTTTAATTGATTTGTTCCCTATCTATTTTGAATAATTTATTATTCAGAATTGTAATATCATTTCTAATCTTTGCATTCATTTATCAATCCAACCAAAATTTTCTAACAATAGATAATTAAAATCATTCATACACACACACAACAAACAAAAAAGAATATATAGAATTATTTTACGAACATCGCATCTTGTTAAAATTTCATATCGAAAACTTTTTTTGTGTGGATGAGATATAAATGGGAAGCTGAATATCTATGACGCTATATCGCACGAGAGATAAGAGAAGACGTATGAAAATTATAGAGAGGAAGAGAAGAGAGAGAGAGAGGAGAGAGAGAGAGAGAGGAGAAAGAGAGTTCTGACTTATCACATGTCGCTTTCAGGGGTTCAAACTAAGTTAAATGCTGATAAATACGAAGTTTTGCGTTTGTTGCTGGATGGTACACTCTCTCTCTGAAAAGAACCTTTAGTGAGATTAAAAGTTAGTAGAGCACGCTGAGTAAGGGATACGACGGACGAGTCATGAGAGAGTATGTCATTGTTTCTAAACCAGATGACATGATAGCTAAGAGATGAAAAGAGAAGAGAGAAGAAAGAGAAAAGACAAGAAGTAGTAAGAAGAGTGAGGAATATTGAGAGATGGATGTACCGAGAGAGAATGAGTGCTGCACGTAAGAGTCGTAGACTTACCAACTGAACTCTTATGATATTCATCCTATTTAGTTTATAATTATCCTTTTAACAATGGTTTGGAGTAATCTACAGTTTATAACGATTCTTGCGTTTTGAGATTGAAAAAATTTGAGCAATCAGTAGATTTTCTTAAGATTATTTTATCTTTATCAGTTTGTAGTGCGACGTTTCACAGTAGTCGCACTGCATAGCGCTACTTCACCTCTCAACTTACTTACAATATAATATTCTATTATTAATATAGTAAAAACTTGAGTGCGTACATTCAATATAACTGCCAAGATGGAAAATCACCACTGCTCTGCTTGCATTGACAAGCCAGTAATTCGTGAGCAGTTATATTTTTAAGTCTTCTCATTCACTTGGTCAAATTCATTTTAATTTTATTTTATACTTCTATAAATATGTCTCATTCACTCTACTCTAGTATATTTTTATTCATATTTTATTCATAATTAATGAATAAGTGATAAATTAGAGAGTAGTAGAGAGAGAGAAGAGAGTTATGAGATATGAGTATGAGAGAGGTTAGTGTAGATAGAGATAGAGAGTGACAATGAGAAAGAGGACAATTTAGGTTTAAGTGAGAGTAGTGAAGATGATGAAGAGAGAATTAAGAGAGAGAGTGAGTAAATATGGTACAAAAGAGAGAGTATTGAAGTAATTATGTAGAGAGAGATATAAAAGAGAAAGATGTAAGATGGTGATAAAGTGTGAGAGAGAGTAGAAGTGGTTGAAAGACGGTTTCGTCAGGCGTGTCCAAAGTTTGATGGTGAAGTGAGTAGAGAGTGAGTGAGATGAGAGAAGTTAGATGAGAGAGAGAGGAGATTGGATGTGTATTGTAGAGAGAGAGTGTTTTTGCGTAGTGTTCTCAGTGTATCGTGTATAAATAGGTGTTTATATTTTGTTCCTGTCTCCTCCCTCGTTCTCGTCTTAGTTTCTAAGTTACTTGATTATCTATACTTTTCCATCACACCTACACACTCTTATTTTTCATTATTATTATTTTTTTATTAAATTTGAATATAATATTATAAATTTTGGTTGCAATTTTTAATTATTTTTTGATATTTAGTACATAAATATTTAGAAAAATTCTTGTCAGCCCTTTGTTTTAAATATAAGTTTTAACCTTTTAACTATCAATTTCTCGGCATGATTTCGATAGAGATAACTGTGTCTTGCGTGGCACTCTCGTAATTTCTAATTATATTCTTGATGATCTCCTTAAGATTTCTTTCGTAGATACATTCTAGTTTGCAAAGAAAGTAAAGCAGCGCCATATTTTACATTATTTTTAAAAATATACTATAGTTTTGTCTGAGATCCGTGGATGTGTGCGTCCGCCTATAGAATCGTAGTGGAGCTGGCTTTTAGAGTTTCGATTCCTACCATTTGATACTGGAATTATATCAAAGTAAAAAGAAATATTATATATTATGCTACGTAGCTTAAGTTTGCTGAGCTGAAATTCTAGCAAGATAGTTCTATTGTCAGAGAATATTGGAAGTTAAAAGTTAACTTATATTTATTCTTATTATTATTATTTATTATTATTATTATTAAATTAATTATTATTATTATTATTTACTTATTATTCTTATATCCGAGCTATAGATTTTTTATTAATATAAATTATTTTCCACTACCTTAAAATGACTAGACTACACATAAACTTTTTTTTATTTTTCCATCTTATCTTTTTTTATTTTATTTATTTTTTTTCTTATTTTTAATTTTATATTTTTTTCTTTTTTTTTTTTGTTTATTTCAATAATCGCAGTGTTTCTTTCATTTGGGAAAAAGGATAAAACGGTTATGACAACACAACAAATGCAATAGAAAAAAGACCTAAAGAAATAAAACCTTTTCTGTTTCATAAACTCAATATCGGAGTCTGGAATTATCTCCTTCTCAATCCTCTCTCTCTCTCTACTTCTCTCTCTCTTTGTCTCCTCATTCTTGCTGAGTATCGGTCTCTATCGACTTCCTCGTAGTTTTCCGTATTTGGTCGTGACAACTCGGGGACTCTTCGTCTCCTCCTTCGTTGGTGTAGCAAATATAGTCTGGACGAGGCATTATTTCTTTTCTCTCTTTTCTCCACATACTCTTTCTTCACCCATAAACATCCACACTATGACATATCAGGTAATGTTATATTTCTATTAAATCTTTGTCTTATGTTTCTTTTTTTCATCACTCTCTTCTCATCTTTTTTTAGGGTCTACGTAATCTCATTGATAATACTCTGCATAACAGTACTTCACCATCTCACTGCTTCATACTCCTCAACCTCTCTCTCCTTCCAATTCCTTCTCTCAGTCGGTCTCTCTCACTACTCTCTCTTCTCTTATCTATCTTATCTTTTTTTTATTTTTCCTCTCTCTGTTCTCTTGTTATGAGAAATTTAAAAATCAAAATATTTTTTCTCACATAATCATTTTTTCCGAATCCCTATATAGAGGTTCTGTTCATAAATTATGAAGAAATTCTCACAACTATAAAGATCATTACACTCATTTTTATAAATAGTTATACTTTATCCTAGCTCTTTACAACGAGGGCTCACGCCTCCTGCTGTACCAGTGTGCAGGTCATTCTTCCCTAGCAATCACGTTGAATGCGTCCCTCTCCATCAAACAACGTACCTCTTTCACTCTTCCTTTTATCAAACTTTATTTTATCTTCATCTATCTTTCTCTTCCTCCCTCTCTCTTTGATTTCTCATTTAGGCCTCTGTCTTTTTCCTGGCTTATTACGACTGTTGGCACTATTAAACTTATATTGGAGGTCAACTGCCGAGAACGTCAACATCGCAGAGGTAGTCGAATGAGTTAGAAAATAAATGATAGCTTAATTTTAGTTCTCTTTCCTCTCGCTACGCGCCCTTCCTTAGGACGCTATCTCTTGCGCCATATATAAGAATGTTGTGGAACATTATGTATACCCCACCTTAATTTCTTCATTTTCTCTTTTTTCTTCTCTCTCTTACATGCCTCATGTATACTGATTCAACATTGCAACACCTTCTCTCTTATTACTCTTCTCTGAAATCATTGTTCAGATTATTATCATAGTTTCTTCTTTGTCATGTTATCACGTCATAAATATTTATACGATAACGAAAACACGATCTTTTCGAAACCGTGTGTGTGTTTACGCACGCAACTCCTCGGATTTGCAATAATATCTTTAGAATAAAACACAAGCTATACACACGCAGCATAGAATAGCGTAGTTCACAAATGCCTTAGGCGTTTTGAGATGGGTCTATTTTTATTCCACATTCAGGTGTTAACGTAACGCTCTCGCTGCTACATATGGAAGACGTAAAAAAGCATAACATGTTGTACTAGTAATGATCAAAAACGAAGTTCTTAATAAGCGTCAAAGGTTGGATACTCTCATCCAGGTTCTCTACATAACATAGGCCTCTCTTTTCAATGTTTCTAAGTTTCCTCAGTTCGAGTCAGTCTTCTAATATCACTCATTGCACTGTCTCTTTCACTGCATCTCTCTCTCTTATGAACCTTATACTATCATTCTTCAGGTCTTCTATACTCGTGGCGTCTTGCAGGAATATACACTAGAATCCGTTCTCTCCTCTTACAATTTTCTGATACCTATATAGCCATCTCTCTAATTCTCGTTTGAGTGAACAGTTCTTTGAGTTTTTAACTCTCTACCAGGTACAGATATCCCTTTTGCAACCCACACGTCTCTCTCTCTCTCTCTTTCTCTCTCCTCTCCTCTCTCTCTCTCTCCACACGAAGAAACTAGAGTGAACGTTCCGGATTGAAGCTTTAAGTTAGTATGTCATTCTTTAGAAAAGTTTCAGAAAGTGTGAGAAGATGGAGGACCGGGAATTGTATAGATTGAGAATTCAAATTTTTATTATCACGGAGAATAAATTTTGCATTCAGAATAAACTGTAAGTAGAAAATATATTTTTTTCCATAGCAAGTTTCAAAGAGTTAGGGAATGTACGAACTGTTAATTTTCTGTACACCTTTGTGATCAACATATCGCTTTGATCTAGATTTAATAATATATAATAATTAAATAAAACAATATTCCGTTAAGTAACCTATATATATATTATATGACTTATTATTGAGATATTTTAGTTATTTTGAAATATATATAGGGGAAAATAATGAAAATGTTAATACCTATCATATGTCTATTGATGACTAAGCATAACATTTAATCTAATAGTAAATGTGATTATGTATCTCCTCAATTATACTATTGAATACTAAAGTTTACTATTGTTTAGTTAGTTATTTAAATTGACTTCTTTTTAATATAGTGTTTTGATCAGAGTTAAATCAGAATTGGTCAAGCTAAGCCTGACAAGTTGGTTTAATAGAGAACAATACTCTCCAAAAACGCTTACTGGGTAAAAGGTAGATGATGCTTAATATATAAATATATATATATATAATACGATAATTACAACTATATAAATAGTAGTAGTTGAGATAAATATAAATATAGATATAGCTTAACATAAATAACATAACGTCCTCTATTATCGCAAGCTAGACTTATAGTGAATTATTTTTCGTATGAGGAAATAATACTATTTTAATATACTGTAAGATATATATATATATAGTTAGAAATATATGTTCTCATGGGAAAGATTCTGTGTCTTTGAATAAACGTGAACATGACTTCTACTTTTTTGAGCATGTGAAAAGGTCCACGAACATGAATTTGTGAGACTTACGTGAAATTTGATATATGTGTAATTTTAATGTGTTTGAATAAGTGAATATACTATATAACATAATACTTATATAATCACTCACACATACAATATACGACGTACCACTCACTATACCATTATAACATATATATATACTCCATCATATTATATAGAGTTATTATTAAATAATATATATATATTTTGAGGATAAAAAGTAGCACAAGAAGGATTATTTAGTTAATGAATAAGTATATATATAATGTATATTAAATGCATCACTAATATATATACACACTTATTTACCACTTATAGTATAATTATCAATAATGACTTATCATTTTAAGAATAAATAAGATAGATAAGAGTAATGGTGTAGTTGTATTATATAATACGAATATTATCAGAATAAGTATTTAAATGTTATTGTAGTGTATGTGTATATTATATATATAGAGTATCAATATAATTGTATAAAATATACCTGTATGTAACTAACAAGGTATATAATCAAGTAGTTATATATATTATATATATATCATTTTTCTCTGTTAAAATCAACATATCAATCTGACGCACACCCCACGAAGAATTGCAATCAAAGCAGTAGCAAATTGATAAAAAAGCCGGCAAGAAATCATATAGACCAGAAAGAATACATACACACTAAGTCACATAATCTTGTCCAAAGAAACACCCTCCCATCCTTCCACTTTTACTTGGACACTTCCAATCCCAAGAGAGCAATGTCACAACGAATCAATATACTTATGAAAGCTTAATTTTATTAACATTATTCCTGATTTAATAATATTCACGCAGGGCATTTTTCTTAAACCGAAATTTTTCGATATAATAACAGAGGTATGTGGAAATTATGTATTCATATAACCTATAATTTTATTTATAATAATTTTATTAAAATCTATTTTACTGATTAAATAAACTCATATGATAACTGATAATATAAGTGATACGATATCTACTTTCCCTCTCTATTATATCAATAGTAAAATATATTTTATAATGATATTATATGTGATAAGCACTCTAAATAAAATCTAAACAGTATATTTATATAAATATAATGTATAATAAACTTTTTTATAGCTAATATTTTCTTATAGTAGTTTAATATTTTTTAGAATATTTTGTGTTGATATTCTTTAATCGAAATAAAGAAGACATTTAATAGACAGAAGAACTGATTAGCGGAAGATTTGAGCTTATTAGTTTCTTCATTTTAATACATTATAATCAATAAATTTTGAATATTAAAAATAATTTAAAGTTCTTCTTTAGTTTTGAAATGTTCGTGATATAGACACAGAAAAAAGATGTTTACAGGGAAATTCGAACTAAAAGGATGCTTGCATGTAATTTTAAAGTTTGTGTTTTAAACAGAAACCTCGTTGAAGATTGAGTAATTTTTTATAATTTAGTCACCCTAGAAAACTGGTTAACCCTCCAAATAGACATCAGATTTTTTGCCGTCCATGACACAGTACCAAGAAGAAATCTTTCTCAATAATATGAAAAAGACCAAACTTGGCTTTATGATTGATTTCGTTTGAAGCTTCATGATCATTTAATAATGGTGTTCCCGGCGAATTCTTTGGTTAAATTTTAATGGTTTCAAAATTACACCAGCGTTCGGAAAGTACTCAAATAGGAATTCTCTAGTAAGATGATACTTGAAATAGTATATGTACTTAAAAAGTTGTTATTTATTAATTTCAAATTGGTATGAGGATAATATGAAATTTTTGAATTTATCATATATAGCCTTATAAAATAAAAATAATTCATTATTTTAAGTATACTTATGAAAAACATTAATGAATATAATATTAATTGATAAATATGGAATTGAATATAAGTTCATCAATTACAAACTTTATACAGAATATAATTTTAATGGACAAAAAATCACATTGAAACCTTTATTACTTATATATTTATTTATTTATAACAAAAGGAGCTACAATACTATAAAAATTGTAAACTAAATAACTAATACCTTAATTACTATATTAAAATATATCTCAAATAATAATAATACCTAATTTTAATATAACATGTTCTTATAAAAAATTTAGTTATCTTAAATAATATAAGACATACGTCTCTAAGCGAAAAAGACATAAATCTTATATACTAAGTCCATTTATTATGAACACAAATGAAAAATAGAGATTGATTAAATGAAGATTCTTTTGTTAAACTTAATTGAATTGGCAAAAGAAAATACTCATATGACAAGAAGTTTCATAAAGGCTGATACTCTATTATTTTAAAATTTTTTTTTTTTATAATTTCTTCTAATGAATATAAATCAAATGCGTTTCACATATAAACTATCTACATTGGTAGCAATGAATTATCGGTTTTAGTTGGAAAGAACACTTTCCGATTTTCATCTCATGGGTTAAAAAATTTGGTGTTTATGTGCTGTTCTCTCCTCGATAGAAATAAAGTTAGATATTACATCCATTTTCAGATTATAAGGTGTAGTAGGAATTATTAGATTATTTTATATTATTGTTATGTGAGATTAGGTTGTGTCCTGGGAACTGGGACAAAAGAATTTCTTTGTGTTTACTGTCGATGGATATTAGTAATGGTTTGCTGTTTGGGACATTTAATCCATTTTTTTTCCCTTATCGAGATTCAAGAGCAAAACTGCGAGTTAACTCGTTTTATATTAGTTTGTATGATAGTTTGTAAAGGAGCCGTTGTGGTGAGTGGTTTTGTTGGAAGCAGGTTGAAACTTTTGTTGGGAATGTGTGTTTTACTAATGGGGATATTATTCAATCATGAGAGTCTGTAATCTTAGTAGTTGTTCAATTACACGATATAGTGTTAAAATAGTTAGAATATGAAGATAGAGGCGGGCAGGTCAATCGGAAAAGCAAGGGTTTTTGAGGGTATTTAATTATACTGTGCAGCTGTATATGGAAAGCATAGTTGGAGGAAAGAATGAAGATAGATAGAAGTAGAGATAGAAGCTTATGATGTATAGAAGATATGTATGTGCATGTGTGTGTGGGTCTATAAAATTTTGAGAATGATTAAATAAACTATCTCTAATGATGTACTTGTTGGTAACTTATTGTTGCTATACTAAATATGGTCTATGGCATGTTGTTTTCACATAACTGTTATATATGATGTAATGTTTGATCAGGTCCGATATGCTAGGTGAGTTAATATTTAATAGGGTCTTTATGATGTTTATTATTCACAATTAGATACAGTATTGATGTTAAATTATTCTATATTAAGTTTGATCGTGGTTATAACTTATTTTAATTTTATCTTATTTAATAGAGTTATATTTTAAATTATATATATTTCTATTATTTTAGTGAGGGTGGAGTGTAGGACAATATTATTTAACATTGGTATGATAATATAATTTATATTTTGTTGTTTTAGGATTGGGTGTTTAGAGAGTTAATTTGGGCAGTTAGATGTGGATGTAAGATTCGTGTGTATTATAATTTAGAATATGATATTAAAATGTTCTATTATTTCAATTGGGATTTCTTCTAAAGGACTCTATAATATCCTAACTCTTATAATACTTTTTTACTTTTTTCTAATTGCCTTTCTATCCTGTAGCTCATCATTTAGTATTATATCAATATATTTTTTATATAATAGTTGTATATTACCACTCATTCTACTGTAATTGTGAAGTATGGATTTTTTTTGTTAGGTATATTTTTGTTATAAGGAATTGTTGTGAAAGTTGTTATTGAGGTACCCTATATGTAGTTATTTTGTAGTTAGGTTTGTGATTTGTAGTTTAATTATTGTGAATTTGTGTTCTTTAGTGTTATTGTTGGTTTGTACGGTTTGTTAATCAGGTTTATGTGAGATTATTCCAGAGTGTATTAGAGTGTTGGGTTAATTATTCATATTTATTTTATAAGGTATATCCTATTATGGTGAATGTGTGTGGTCTTCTATCGTTGTGAATCTTTTATAGAACTATTTCTCTGCCATTATATCGTATTTGTTGAGATTCTCATATAGTGGATGGTCTCTTATAAATTGGTGATTTAGTAGTTTATGTTAGTCGTATTCAGATGCAATTTCTAAACTTTTTTATATTTGTGTTTTTGTTTATTGTTTTTGTTCTCTTTTATTTAATTTTTTGTTTTTTATAGAAATTTTGTAATCTTTGTGCAAAATTGAAAGATCTTTCGCATATAAATTTTTTTTTGTTTGTCTTTTTGTAATTTTTTGGTTTTAACCTTTGTGACCTTTTTTTGTGTGTGTATATATATTAATAGTGTTTTTAAGTTTTAACATTTTAGGTTTTTAACTGTTTAACCTTTAATTAGAATATATTTTTTAGGAATATAGACTTGAATGAAATTTGCTTGATATTTTCTTATCAGTATTATATTGTGTTTGCCATTTATCTATAAGGTGATTTTTGTAAATATGAAAGATGTTTTTGTGATAACTATTAGTTTAGGTGGGGATATGTGTTATATTAAATTAGTGATGTATTTTTAATTTATTTATATTATATTTTATTTTTTATTTTTTTTTTTTTTATTTATATTTGTGGGGGGTGGGGTATGAAAAGTCTCTGGTATGTATGAAACGTTCTTTTATTGTTATAGTAGATGATATATTTAGGTGTAGATAACTATATATTTGATATTATAAATCATATATTAGGTGGAGTGATATATATATATATATATATATTATATATCTATCATCTAATTTTGGCTTGAGATATTTTTAGATATTAACTTCTCGTTTACATCGAGAGAGACGAATGAAAATATATATATGTTTTTATTTAGTTAAATTAATTATTATTATTGATTATTGAATTATTGTTATTATTATTATGATTTTGAATTATTTTGTACTTGTTAATTATTATTATTTGTTATTATTTTCTTATTATTAATTTTATTTATTCTTCACTCTTCTATTATTATTTTTATTCATTATTTTATTGAGGCTTTCATATAATAACTATATGATTTTTTTGTGTTTGTTTCCTTATTAAAAAAGATATTTCGCTTTCCTTTATTGGGTGATGTAGTTGCTCCGGCCCTCCTCCTCTGCCTTTTCTCCGTTTGACTTTCAAATGTTTAGAAAGGGTGAGTCTTTTAATAAGGTCTGGGATGTTTTTTCTTTGTTTTTGTTTTTGATTTTTAGTTTCTTTTAATTCGTTTATTTTTTTCTCTCCTCTATCGGTATAGAATAATGAAATAAATATTGTTGTGTGTGGATAGAAAGAGATTTGTGTTTATATTTGGTGTGTAGATTGTGTCCTTTTTTGCACTATATATTTGTATTTTGTTGAGTGATTGTTATTTGATAGATTTGTGTCTAGTGTGAAGTGTTTGTTGATTTGCTCTCATAAGAGATTTCTTAATGTTATTTTTATTTTAGTAGTTATTTGTGTTGTAAATATATTTTGTAGTATTATATATTTAGGAAAGAAATTTTGGGTTCTGGGTGGTTTTCTGGTAGGTGTGCTTTCGTGAAATATAAGTGATAGTGAATAGTATTTGTTTTAAGTCTTAATAGTGTGTTTAACGCGACACGATGTATCTATTATTTTGTTTTTATTTTGTAAACATATATTTTGTGTTTTAGTTATCAATTAACATAATTAATACGCATTATATAGTTGATTTATGTCAATGTGAGTGTAACTACATGAGATCTAATTATGTGGGACATTAGATAGCTAATACCCATGGCACTACACAGATTTTCTTATGTGATAATAGTGATACAACGCACGGTGCAAGTGATTATGATTGATGCTAATATACACATTACTATTATCATATACTCAAATATTCAATATGCATATATACATTAACATCCATATCTCTTATATATACATTAATCATATATATAATAAATACATTACATACATACACTACATTACTAACATACTATATATAATTATATTTATCAATTACATTATAAACTACATACATACACCTATCTCACATATATATTATATATATATATAACACACACACATACTTTTTAGCAGCGAGCAGAATATCTGCATAAATAGATTCCGTGAACTGCTTCCGAATTAATTATCCGTTATCCTTCTTTCAAATATCACAAGAAGGTTAGACCTATCGAATAAGGATACTATAAATAACTATCACTGTAGTTGATACTATTGGCGCCATATTGTTGAGTGGATATTTAGATCATTTAACATGTAACACTTTTCTATGAGACCTTTATTTCATATATTTTATATATTATATATATATAATATATATATATCATTATATATTAATTATATATACTATAATAATAGGAGACTATATATGTATATTTAAGGACCACAGAAAAAGTTCAAACGCACTGTAATTATAGTTCGGAATGCGAAGTATTATCGGTGCGTCGTGATTTACATATAGACTACTCATCCTTCACTACTTGTGTATTGATTATGGTATACTCAAAAATGGTCACCAATTAAAGTGATTTAGGTTATGATTTGAATATCAATATTTGTTATTACTATATTTAGGTTTTATATTTACGATGTTTATTTTACCTAGATTTATACATCAATTTCTATATTATATGCATAATTAATAGAGTTTAATTTATTAAATACTTATATTCACTAGTGAATAATCGTGCATTAATATACAGTCATAGTACTAGGATGGCTAAATATTTTTATATATATATCATAAAATATAGGAATCTACTTATAAGATAGACTGAAAGGAGGTTAAATAGATCCGTATGACTAGAATGTACGCGAGTTGCAAGCTTTTTATAGGTGGAAAATAGATATTACGTATAATATTTCAAGGTTGACTTGGAAAAATATATCTTATTATGCTATCCTTTACTTCTATTTATAACATGCATTAATTATTAGTTAATAATATATTAATGTGGGTGCTAAAGAGAAGCTTACAATTGTATTTCTGATGTGATATTCTTTTTTTATTTCCCCATACATCTATATACCCTATTCTTGACTATTCTCTTTTCCTTGTATAAGGAATGATGACTTAGTTATTTATTGCATTACTAGTGAAATATAATAATAATCGATAATCACTACTGACATGATTATATTTTTCTTAACTATTATACAACTCAGCTTCTCACTTCTATATTATAACCCTCACATAAGTTTGTCACCTTTCCTTCCTTCATTAACACACTACCACGTGAGCGCGTATATCCTCCTACTCTCACATTCGCTGAGTGCATTAACGGGTCGTTTAGTGCACTGCTCTCTTCACGCAAAGAGTGAAATCTTACTAATAAACGAAGCTGTACCGCAATTAAGCTAGGCATATGCTGACACATATTGTATCTACTCTGTTCTTTATGTGCTTTTATGAAATAGAGAAATACTATAGATTTAGGTTTCAGAGAAAATTCACAGATATATGTGAAATATAGCTAGAGAACTTGGTGAAATCCAGCTGTCACATATGTTGATAGAGAACGTTGTCTTGGAAAGCACGGCACACGCAATACTGAGCGTAGCCTAGGTCTTTGAGAGTACTGTCCAGACCATATACTAATCAAACAAAACTAATTGCGCAACTGCATATTAACTGACCCATTTTCGACTGCTACAAATAGATTTGGAATTTGTTGAATCAAAAATTTTCTGCGCTATGCTTTGCAGCAACTGTATTAAACAACTGTGTTTGAAGAACTCTGATATTAGGTATTCGATATATTAAGCGGAATATATAGAATAGATAAAACAAGCACTCCAAAACATCTTCGAGTGTGACGCCGCATAAGTAAATTTATAGTGCTTTATATTGAGAGAAGGTTGAGTGAATTGTTTCTGTGTTAATTCGTAGTTTATAGTTAAAAGTCTTTTAGCCTTTGACACTTCGTACCACCTCGTGGCCATTAGAGCCCGGGTGAAAACTAGAGCCCCCCCAGTTCATAGAAATGGACAGATCTTTTAGTCTGTAACTCGCTGCTTACACATCTCACAAAGGTGGGTCGAAGTATCGTATAGAGGCCCCAGTCTGTTTATGTGAACTGTGTCTTTCGAAGCTGCTTACCTCAAAGTTATGATCTTAAGCAGTATTGTTCAATTTCGATGGCATACTAAATATTAGTTTTACAACAGTCAGGCTTTGCATTTTAAACTGTAAGTACATGAAAACTGATGAACAATAGTTTTAATCAATCCTGGAAAGTTTAAAAAAAAAGAATGAGGAAACTAAAAGTAGGTAAAGAAAAGGACTTCTAATAGGTTTAGTTATGCCAGTCTTATTTTTTCATTAGTGTTAATTAAACAGATTTGCATGAACATTAAACTAGATCAGGATTTAAAGTCTTGGATATTTTGAACAGATTATACAAAGTAAAAGAGAAACGCTCAAAGAGACATGAGTTTTTTCCTCATTCTAATATTGTCACTCAACTATGAACTTTATCATTAATATAATAAAATTAATTATGAATGTTGCATTAGATTCATAATTGTAAAATAGTAAAAGTTTTTATTTGTTTAATTTTTATATAGGTTGAAGTACACGTTCCGCCAAAAATAACTGGCCCTCCAAAGGACACAGAAGGAGTAGAGAAGGAATCCGTTGCATTTATTTGTATTGCAACTGGAAAACCAACCCCGACTTACACGTGGGTAAACAAGGACTCAGAGGTGTTGAATAATAAGGAAGGATATTTCGTTGACGAACAAACTGGAGAACTTAGAATCTTAGATCTTCGACCAGACCATGCGGGTAAGGAAAAATGTAAAATTTAAGTGTAGCACTCAACCGTAGATAAAAGGAAAGAAATTTTAATAAGAATTTGCAAGAAAATAAATGTTGCATTTCCATAGTGGCTTAGAAATATGTTGATGTAACAGATTTCATTATATCCACTCTGAGACATTGTTGGAACCATTTAATTAAAGCTAAAATAGGGTTACATTTTTTTTCTTCAGGGAAGTACAGATGTACTGCAAAGAATGCTGCTGGAGAAGACTTCGCAGAGGCCACCCTAAGAGTTCTGATGAAGCCCAAAATTGAACGGTATCTGAATATTACAATCGCAGAAGGTGAAGACGCTGAAATGCGCTGTATTATTGCTGGAGACCCGATTCCCGAAGCGATTTTTCGAGATATAGACACACGCAGGCATAGACTCACAGCAGAGATTGATAGCACGCTCATGTAAGATAGGCGTTCCAACAAAGATCTTAGACGTGGAGATAACGGAAGAAGATGATCTAGTAGAGTATTAACGATAAGGAAATAGATGACTCATGCAGGATAGAGTCTAGTGAGTGTATAATAGTACCTATTATAGTGGTTATAGTTTTATTAGATATTTTGTCTCACCAATCATAATTATAATATATTATAATCACTTTATCATAAATTCATATTTATTTTTTATTTTATAAATTGATGCAAATTATAAATTAGTGATAATAGTGATAAATAAATATAAAAGATAGTGACGAATTTTTTAGTACTTAGGCGTTTTTTTATTCACATATAGACTTTATTTTTATATTTTTTGTATGAAAGCTAAGATAATTGACTTCTTCATTGATGTTAGTATGAGCGAAGATTGTAGAGAGAAGCACACACTCATATATCAAACATATACAAACTCTTAAGTTTATATAATAAGGTTTAGCATATATCTTCCAATATTCTACTTATGTAAGATATAAGTATAATTTTATATAATTATGTAGGAGATTTTTTTCTTGATTAATGTAATCAGTTATTATTATTGATATTTTTCTTATTATTCAAGTTATTAGTGTTGGTTAGTATTTAATTTATTATTGTGTTTTATGCTATTATTTGGATGTGTCACATCATATCCGTTGATAATATATTATAGTATCTCACCCTCCTTTTTGAAGTAAATTTATCACTATGTCACTCGTCTCACTCAAATAGCGATAAGTCATTTATGGTCATATTAACTCATCATCAGTGGTGGAAATCTGAAACTGTCATTATATTTTTATTCTTTACTACTTCCTTAACTCTAATACTTTCGTATTCCTCACTTAAAACTACTTATTATTTTGATAAAATTATTTTTCATTTTAATATGTTTTACTTTATTTAAATATAGATTAAAATTACTCATTTTACATTAGGATGATAAGTTTTTACAGGTGTTATTTGTGTCTGAATGTAAATATATATTTATTTACACAATCTTTATATAGCACAGGTAAAGTCTGAATATAACTATACTTTATCATATTATTCTATATTTATTTTTTATAATATAATAATACTCTAATTAAGACATCTATTTCATTGTTACTATATTACTTATTTATACCTATAGTGGGTGAAAATACCGTACAGTAGTAATATATTTAATGTCAGGAACGATAATTCTAATCATAAATAGAATCTACTATTAATAATAATACTAATATACTAGGACAATAATATAATATACTCTAATTTTATACTATTAATATAAACTATAAATTAATTATTTTACTCACCCTATCGTTTTAGCTATCTACTCTTTTGCACTTATGTATGTATGTTAATGTATGTATGATTATGTATCTAATATATGCTAAATATATGCCTAATATATGTTTTATCTTTGTATGTACTATATGTATATATGTATATATGATACTATGTATATATGTAATATATGTATATATGTCAATACTGTTCATTTTATAAACTCCTGCGTCAGGCAACTATAGCTGAGTAAAACATTCTTCTAGGGACATTGAATTAATTACTCTCACTATTTATTTTAAACCTGGTATATTTATTTATGAACTTCTTTAATTTTGATTTCATAAATTACTTTATTAATAAATATACTATTCACTTACATATATACCTAATATTAAATACTCTTTACAAACCATTCCCTAGTGAAATATTATATAATTATATACTGTATACTAATATATATAATATCATTTTCCTTCGTTTATATCAGCATCAATCATAAGTAATTATATAGTTTGACTTTCGAATCAGTATATATATGTTCTAATATATATAGATATCAACTATATTGGTGACTACTATATTTAGTATGGGAACTATTTCCAATTCATACTAAAATTTTGTATACTAGATATAATAGGTAATAATAATAATAGGGTCGATACTACTCATATATATATAATAAATATATATATATTCTCATATATTATAGATAGATATATATAGAGTATATATATACACTCATATACGTACTAATGACGTTAGGTATATTATATATATATTAAGTAGTATATATATATTTTTATTATTATTTATATACTAATTTTGAAATGTTTAGGCTAATAGGTATATTATAGGTATTTAGGTTTTTGGTTAAGTTAGGTAGGTTGGTTAAATTAGGGTTAGGTTATTTTATAAGTATTTAAGTAGTTAAGTATTAGGTATTATTATAGGTTAGGTTTCATGGGGTATTGTTGTGGAAGAAGAAGTTGGTGTGAAGCTGAGGATAATGAACAGGTGATTTAAGAGTGAGTTGTAGAAGGTGTGAAGAGTTAAGAGTAATAGTGAGAGATAATGAAAGTATGATGTAGAGATGTGTTTTGGTCATTGTGGAAGGATGATGATTAGTCGGCTGTGTTAAGATGTGAGAGATATTATGCGGAGTGTGTTGGCAATCAACCGGTATGAGAGAAGACCGAACGCATAAATTAAGTATCAATCTGTATACAATAAAAGAATGTCTGGAGAGAGAGAGAATATATGTTATAGTTTTTGGCAGGCTGTGTGGGTTGTGAGTATATTCCATAATTTTTTGGTTTAGTGAAATTGTGTGTGGGTTTGTGAGGGGTTATGGTCTGTGATCCTCACCTTCAACAGAGATTTATGTTATTGTATTATTATTCTTGTATGTGTATCATTACTCCATAAGTAGAGGATGAGTCGTCTGCGGTCCGCGTGAAGCTCTACGGGTGGTTTTTCTGTGTGGACTGTCTACTGAAGTTATCTCACTAATAGGGTTTTAATAGATAAAGTGGCCTCAGTAAGCAAGGTTCTTTTTCTAACTATTGTCATATTTCTTCTACTCTCTCCACTCATTTCTTGTTTTCGCGTGCATTCACGCATAGTGCCTCTCACCAGACAGTCTCTATGTGGGTGAAAATATGGGTCATAGATATCTTACTTTATAACTATTTATAGTAGGATAGTTTATTCTTGGGTATGAGTCTATTTAGGGTTTGTTAGGTGGCGTTATTATGTACATTTATATCGATAATAGATTACCTATCTATATACCTTTATACGGGTTATTACCTAGTTATTTAATACCTTCATTTTTTACTTATGTTATTTACTACATTATATAGTTATTAATATATATATATAATATAGTACATATATATATCTATATATATATATATATACTTTATATATATATATAACTTTATCTATTTAATATATACTATATATATATTATACTATATATATATCTTCACAATATTAACAGTATTAAGGCTATTATATACATAAATATATATAATATATATATATAATTCATTAAGGTATATTAATTATTCTTCTTCTTCTACCTTTTCTCCCCAAGACTTTGGGTGGTGTAGAGGGTGCGTAATGCATGTCGAAAAGAAAAGCGCAGGAAGACCATATGTCACAATAATGTCCGAAAAGAATAAGCCCGCCTTTACCGTAACTCCTCTCTGTATTCTTAAAATTAGTTTAAGAACTCGGTCCGGGCGAGTGCTCACAGATAAATTCTCACTCTAGCGCTTTCACAGGACCGTGAGCGGTGCTGATTCCTTATTATACATAAATAACTTGATTTCTAATATCGTTTTTTCATTCAAGTGGTGGTATTCATATTCTCCCACTGGCCGGTCGCTGGCCAACGAACCGATACCCTCCTTTTCATACCACAACCACCGCAATTCTTATGTTCCTATCTCATGCACCTTTCTATGTCGCCTCTGTCAAACTCGCATTTCTCTCCTGCAGACATTCCTTTACTGACTCAATCCACTTTTCTAAGGTCTCCCAGTCGTCGGTTCCCAACACACTCGCACTATACATCCGCTTAACCAAACCGACTATTCATTCATATCCTTTTTCCTCACATATGACGCAAAACACCATCTCAGCATACTTTCATATTTATGTGTACTTCGTTTACACCGCCATTCTCTTCAACACACACAAACTCTCTCTAAAAATACGCTTCATTCCTCATTTTACTTCATAATTCTTCTCCACACTTCTAGCCACGACTCTATACAAGAATTTGTCCATCTGCTCCTGCAATCTCACATTGAACTTTAGATCTTATACTTCTTATTCCCATGAATCCATTAGTCGCCACCTACTGTTCACAATATAAAAGGTACAACATGACCCTCAATTTGCTTTTCTCGCAGACCAACTATCGCGACCATCCACTTGACTTAGTGTCCCTCGTATATACTCATCATACTCATAACGGTATTAATTGTCATCAATAGCTCACCTTCTCATTCGGTTTATCACCAACTTTCCCTAGCTCACACTCTGCATCAACTCGGTCTTCTCGTTCCTTGCTTTCTCATCCAGCATAACACCTTATAATATTTTAACACACGCTCTGGCTCAGAAAAACTTTGTATCCAGTGTGCCTTGCGTACTATTCTTAAACATAATTCAGCATTGAGGAGTGATCCCTCTATACTTACAACCTATAACTTACTGACTTATATAGTTTATCTATTCAACACCCTATTCTTATTACAGACTACCCATATGATATAAGAGTATAAGATTACTCACAAATTCTCTCATAAGACCTCTTAATACCAGCTACATATTTCACTAATATTATATTTCACAGATTCGCTACACAAACAATAAATCATCCTCACTAGCTATATAATATATATGGTCTAGGTATAGGCTACTCTACTCCACTTCACATCTAATACATTCTCTCAATTACATATTCACTAAAAACAGCTATTTATTTCACTGCCTAACTCATATATTATATATATATACCTATAATCACTCTTATTAACATAGGTATGAAATTTTTAACCTACTCCATCCATATTAACAAATTAAATAACTCAGGAGACTAACACAACCCTAATCTCACTCACGCGATTATTATATATACTTAAGAGCACTGTCTAATACTCTAACTCTTGACCTTTGTGAACGCAAAACCAATTTGATATATAATACAGATTAGACACAACAACGACAGCTCTCCATGCACTATGCCGAATCACTGTATTCATGATTGTCGACTGGGCCTTTTCGATCTTCCCATCGGAGCTTAACATTGTCATGGTTAAGGATACACGAGATAAGAGACCCCTATCTTTTGATAAATTTCCTTGCTGCATGAACGACAAGAGTTTGAAGTTGAATTAGTGGAAGGTTTTGCCTGTTAAAGCGGTGATGAAACGCTTTTTAATCATTAAACGAGAACGCGGTTGTTAGCAAGATTTCCACTGAAAGCAAACCCTATTTAAATACATTTTAGTTATTCTCTTGAGGACGCTACCATTGCATCGGGAATACATCCTTCAGCGATGGTTTCTCCTGTTTGTAAACTTTAGTAATATAGATTTTATTCGAAATGCCTAGCACATTTCTCTTCAGTTAACGAAAAAAGTGCAGAAATGATTCTTTAATCTATGTTATAGAGGAACGCACGCGTTTGGCGGTATGCATGTGAGCGGACGGCATGAGGCGGCGAAGCAGGTACGGCGATATGGCAGGAGCGGAATGCAAAGACAGCGCGGGAAGCGCAGACAGGCTCTTTTCGGACCAAAGAATACCAGGATATTCTTCCCTACAACACTAACAAAGAAGCGAAGTAAGCTATATCTTCGCCGAATGAAGTGTCCGCTAGATGTAGAATTCTATTGAGGTTTCCGCGGAAGAGTCTTATATGCAACCCACATGTACCCTCTAGATCTATTTATAAGCCGAAGTGGTTAAATGATATATAACTGGGCTAAGTATACATACCCCTCCCAATCGCTCAGTAATATGAACTATAAGACGCCCTCGTGCAAGAGTAGAACAGGCTATATGAGATATAAAGCAAGAACGTATGTGAGAGAGCACGAAATAAGACGACGCACGCACGCAGAATGAGAAGAGAGACAGAGAGACAGAGGCAGAGAGAGAGAGAGAGAGAGAGAGAGAGAGAAGAGAGAGAGAGTAGTTGCTATTTTCCTAATCGATCGCCTCGTTAAACTTCTGTGCTTGGTATTCATGTTGGCGGCGCTCTTCAAAAAGCATGTAATTGCATTTTATTTTTTTGATACCCTATTCTGCGAGGATTGGTTGACTACTGTTACACATGTTAACTCTTTACCAACTTTCAGTCACTCTACCACCGCCAGTCATTTCTCAAGCGATCTCTCTTTCTGGAATAATTTACTTGATCCTAATGCGAGCCATACCCTTTTACCTTGTTTCACTTTTATTAACTTCTTCACTCTTAATTTTTTAATTCCTTTCTCAATTTCTTTCCGTATTCACCTTCCTCTCCATCCCAAGCCCCCACTAACTTTAATTTTACATAGAACACAATAATGATCCGATATCCCATTCCTAAACCCTCACTGATTTAACATCAACCACATACTTCAACATCTTCTTCTTCACACCATCAACAAATCAATCATACTATTCACTTCGATACCATCTCTACCTACAACCAACTCTAGTATACTTATGGATACTCTTGTTTTAAAGAAGTATTACTTACACACACAATGCCTCTTTCCCACAGAAATCAATCACCTTCCTATCCATTTTCATTTTCTCCCGACACCCAATTCTGGGATAATACACAGTTTGTAAATTTTAATTCAAGGGAGAGAGAATGGAATATATAATGCCATATAATTATATACTATAATATATATATATATATATACTATATATATATATTATAATTATATATATTACCTAAATAAACATCACTATTTTTATATATATATAATATACTAATTACCTATAGTTAATTAATATATATATATATATATATATATATATATATTTATACCATATATACCCTTTATTTGATTCTCCTATCCAACCATTCAGATCACCAACGCCTGGGCGTACAAACAACTATATGAACGGAATCTCCTACTCATAAATCCAAAACATCATTCTCAGGATTTATCTCCAAATCGTACTTACTTCAACGTTTTCCTCAGATGGACCATTTATTTCGGTCACAATCCACATATACGCGCTTGGACCTTTGTTCAAACCTTAAAGTTTAACGAATTAGAATTCCTAGTACTTCGACAACGCCAAAGGCTAGCAAGATACGCTCTGTACCACAAGTGCACCATACAATCAACAAAATCTGTTCTTCAATAATATTGCATACTCCTTCTTCTCCCCTCATCTCATTATCCCTTATTCTCCAACTAGTCACACACACATTTTTTCTTACACACAGAATATACTATATATAATAATATTAACCTTTTAATATTTTTCACCATTATTTCCAATTCATTATCTTTGTTTCAGTTACAGCCAAACTCAAATCAAATTGCTCACTTATCTATAAATACTATCTATCTAACTATACCTCTCTCCTCTTCTTCCTCAACATTTATTATCTCTGACATTTCCATTGTAACCCATTATATTATCTATAATATATATATACTCAGATTTCATTAACAAATTTCGTCGAAATTAGTAGGAGCTCCAGTTTTCACGTGCGATTCACGACCATATATACTTCCGAGGCGTAGCATATCTCACAATTACCTAAGTAAGAGATAGGTGGGTTAGGTGGGGCGAGACGCAGCCCAACTTACCACCGTCCTTAGTCGCCTTCTACGACATGCTGGACATAACCGATGTGGCCACTTCTTTCTCCCCATAATCACATATAGGGATAATTAAATGATCGTCCTAGCTAGCGGATGTCTGTAAGGAGATTGTCAAGAGAGGGTGTGTACTTTAAGTATGTGTATAATAGAATATTGATGGATTGAAATGGTGGTCAGTGATGAGATTTGGCCTGTGAGGAAATGAGTTTTGTAAAGAATATGAACGCAAAAGAGAAAGGCGCACTTACATTAAAAATAGGGTTGACTTATTTCAAACGACACATTCTTCGTAGTATGCGCTCGATATCTACCCAATACATTTATATAATATAAATATATATAATATTATACTAATTAGAGATAGTTATTAAAGGGAATATGATACAAAGTTATAGAGTATTTTCATATCTCAACTTACTGAAAGCATTGGTAATAATGTATTGAGGATAGTAGCTTAAGTTACAGTTAGTGATCCCTATTATATTATTACATATTCTCACGTTACAAATAGCACTTTTACTACCATATAGTAGTCATTTTATTCAGTAAAGTATTCTTATATAGTTTATGTAACATATATCAAGAGGTGTGTCCTTATCTCGTAACACTCCGCTCAATAGTTAGTTTAGGTGAAGGTCAGTAGACACGAGGTAAACCGCACTTTGCACAAAGCATTCTTCGCACCAGTATCGGTGTATGAAAACGTAGTCCGCTATGGCAACAAGCTTCCTCCTCACGACTATCAGATCATAACAAAACCTCACACGCATCCCACAGACCCGCATTCCGCACTTCACCGCTAATAAAATAATGTGCGAAACTTCACAAAAGGTTAATATATATATATATATTATATATAAAGTATATTAAATATTATTATGGAAATTATGTTATGTACTATTAGCGAATACTTTATATAATAAGATAAACATATGATTATTATACTATCTATTTTAGCTCAGGTTTTTTGGTGATATATGATATACCTATGTTTTCTGGGATATTAGTCCATTATAATTTCATTTATATATATCAACTTATTATTACCTATTAATGATAATATACTATCCATTATATTACTGTATATGTAGCTTTTTCCCCTAAATATTTACTTCTCTATCTATATTGGGCTTTCGGAATCTTACCCTTGTAAAATATTACATAAAAAATATATATATACATATAATATAATAATATAATCAATATTATATTATAATCTTACTTTTTAGATGTTGATATCCACTTGGAATAAGGCTCCCCCGATAAAGGGCCTACAATCACTCTCACTATATTTTACAGAAATTACTTAATAACTTTCAATATAACTAAAATCACTTTAATTAATAGCAATCTCGCACACACTTGCAACAGGAGTAATAAACGTATGCATATAGGCAAAACAATGCTTGGTAAAACTTTAAATACCAAAATTTCAGTAGAATAAAGACGAACATTGCGTACCGAAATCTTGCTGCATCGAAGTGATATACTGCAAAATCTCAGGTTGCACAACAGAGATTTCACATTGTCATATTTCATGGTAGACGGTACTAGTTATATTTATAAGCGCGGCTATGCTTACCCATGCTATAAATATATATAAGTAATATATATATATATATATTATACCCGCTGTATTATCTATAGGTATCTACAAATTTGCCTCCAAAATATATTTATTCATATATGAGAAAAATTTATATTAGACATTTGTGTATTCTTCTCCTAATCGCCTTAGTATAAATATATAGTATTTATATATAATAATAATTTAATAGTAAATTATATATAATATTGAAATCATGTTTAAATTTTATACATTAATTGTTTACCAGTCCAATAGAAAGAGTTGTTTTGCAAATTATATTGTACTTATTTTTTCCACGCTTTATTCAACAACATTGTTGTGGAATTCTTTAAAAAAAATTCCCTTACAGTTCTTTGGTATCTTCGTGAGCAACCTATTCGGGAGGAAGATCCAAATTTAGAAGTGATTTCAAGAGGTCCAAATGGCATTTTAAGAGTGCATCCTGTAGACGGTAGCTATTTTGACACATATACTTGTCAGGCTACAAATACCTTAGGTGTTGCAGATTATGACGTATCCCTTAGACAGGTTCAGAAACCAGGACCAGTTTCATCCACCCAGGTACCAGGTTTCAAAGATTATTTATATTATTTACTTTGATAGAAAGTCATATGGAAACACGTAAAAAGCATTAGTTATTAAACGATAGTAATTCATTAGGCTGAAAAGAAGACTGCCACTACAATTTCTTGGGCAATCAGGGATCCTCTTGATGATGGTGGACGCCCAATTCTGGGTTATACAGTTCAATTTCGCTTGGCAGATACATCATGGGAAAAATCAGAGGAAAAATTCTGGCCTAAAGGTAAGACTTTATACATACAATTTTATCGAGGTTTGTTTATTTGCTTAAAATTAAAAGACATTAAAATTACTCTCGTTACAAATCTAACTTCCTGGACCCATTAAGGGATTTGTCTATACTCTATTGTGTCTGTTCATAAGTATTTTATTGCTGCTAAGTCAACCTGAATGACTTCATTGATTTATTGTTGAATTATCACCCATCAAATTTTAATATCAATCAATATAATAAACTTTGGCTTTATTACTAACCACATAAAATTTTTGTAACAACTATTTTGGTCCAAGCTATTTATTCTATAAACATTACACTCTGATTACCAGTGACATTGCAAAAGATATTTATTTAATTATTAGTAAAAATGGAGATTGATATTTTCAGAGAAATCTGGTGTCATTTCCGAATGGTAATTTGCATAATTTAAGTATCTAACCCGACACAACTCGCAGTTAGCAAATAGTTTCTTTCTACTTTGCCTTCAAGTCTCATTCCATTCTTTCCTTTAACTTGTTGCACCAACAATTCTTTATCTATCATTCTCCTTGGCCTAAGTTTTTTTTTCTGTTAACACGAGTCTTTATTTCTCCACAGTATTTTTCTTAATTTTCATCTGTTTTTATTACGTGGTCGTTTCTTTTCCTCATTTTATCAGAGTTTTTCAACTTAATTAGCCTACAATCTTTTCTTCTGTTCCACGTTGTATCTTTCTCGTAAAGACATTTCCCCCTAAAACAAAAAAAAATTATCAGCTGTTCTAATGGAGCCCAAAAGGATTTCAATATGAACATATTGCAATTTTATATATATATATATTAGAATATAATTTTTTTCACAATATTGCCCATCACAACTATTGTAATATTTTATATATATATATATATATATATATATATATATATATCTATATATATATTTAAATTAATTTCAATAAACAGAATATTTTTTCAACTATGCTAGAAAAAATCACGTATATATATATTAATATATATAAATATTATATATATATAATGGTGATAATTGGTCTCTCCATAAGACTGGGGGATAAGGTGCGCTAACATGCACCGAAAACAAAAAGTAGTAGAAGAATGACCCAAGTCGAAAAGAAGCCAGCCCCACCCCCTTTAGACCTTTTGTGGGAACTCGTCGCAGTCAAAAAAAATCCACACTTTAGAGCTTCACGGAACCGCTAGCGGACCCTCACTATAGCATTCTCTTTCAGTAAAAATAGTGGGGCTCGCATAGACCTTCTGCCCAGGTGGGCCACATACTCATAACTCTTCCTTGCTATAAAACCTCGCCATTCACTCCTGACTTTGTGCTCAGCGATCTTCCGTCTTCTGCAAACTCTCATTTTTCTCCTCCAGGCGTTCATTTACTGTCACAATCCAATTTTCTTTTGGTATCCCAGCCGGTCGATTCCAGCACAAACACCACTACACTATTCATTCGCTTTAACCAACCGACTATGCATCCATCCTTTCCAACCATGGCCGAAAACCATCTTCTAACGTACTTTCATTTATTCTCTCATTTTTCTCTTCACACCACACCCTGTATTCTAAAAACATTATCCGCTGTACAACAATTCCTTCGGCTGCTCCACTCTTGTAAGTTAAAAAACCGTTTACACTATGTTGGACCCCATCTTACGTAGGGGTAACTGGCATCGAAATCGCTGACGGGCCAAAATGGCCGCCTTTTCTTCCCGAAGCCGTTCTAGGTACCTACCGGATGCTATTCGACAAGGTCGCCTCCCATCAACTGATTATTATTTGCTCTCCGACAAGGCTTCCGGTCTTACTTTCAAGAGTGTTGGGCGAGGGGCAAAACTTAGAAATATAAAGCCGAACACTGGTGAGTAGTCTTCCTCTCACCGACGAAACCGCTTGCACTAGGTGATATTTGCACGCCTAGGTATTTGCAACACCAATACTACAAACAGACACTACATGTCACGGGATCCTCCTCCCATCTGCAAATTTAACCGTCGCTATACCCCGCAATCTGTTCATTCACCATATCTTCATTGATTGTCCTCAACTGAACCCCATTCGCCGTCGTTATTTTCCTACTCTATGGTATATAGCACCTTTTAAAAGGTTATACCATATCTAGCCTGAATCTTCCTACTTTAATAGTAACTCCATTTTCTCTTTTCTGCAAGAGCCGAATATCCTTTATAGCATATAATTTTATGTAATTTAGGACTATTTTTAATGTAAGGACATCTTTTTATATCTTTTTATTTATGTTTGATTGGATATTCATTTCTCCATCTAATTTTTCTCTTACAACATTTAAAATATTTAAAATAAGTATGAGCCAGGACCTACCCGTGGAGTTGATTACTAAACCCAGTGTGGCCTCTTCCTTGCGGGCCGTGGTGGGTCCTGTACATAATATATATATATACTATATTATATATATATATAATAATATATAAATAAATTATATATATTATTTATATATTTTATTATATATATATATATATTATATATATATATATATATATATACTATTATATAAATATATATATATATATACTCGTAAGTATTAACCTATTGCTTATTTATCTTTTGATAGTCTTTGTGATCCACCTGTCAATTTAAATAATTTTTGCAAGACCTTTCTATAACTCTTGTATCCCACATGCTCATTATAGCCATTCTTCTGTTTTGCTATATTTCATATACATCAGCTTTCGATAAATAATAAATTAATAATAATAATAATAATAAATAAATAAATAAATAAATAAAAATTACATTTTTAAGGTTCCTCCTATGTGATTGACCATTTGACTCCACTGGCGTTATACGTGTTCAGGTTTGCAGCGAGGAACGACGTGGGAGATGGGGAATGGTCAGGAGAAAAGGTTTGTTTTAAGATTATTTATTTTTCGTTAACCAAGGTTTAGTGAAGAAAAACATAAATTTTTTATTATATATACTTTGCGTAGTGATAACAACCAGGGCTGCAGAACCACTCAGTTGTTTTGGCAGCTCCAACTCCATTATTTTAAAATACCCGACTCCCAACATCTTTATTTAAATAAAAAAAATTTTTTGATCATACTCCACCCAAAACCCTGCTTCTCCGGCTCAGTAGTCTTGGTCATAGCTTAATGCCTTTATAAATACTAATAAAAAAAATAAAATAAAAGATTTAAATTA
>JABUQX010092799.1:45000-65820 GCA_015478945.1 Trachelipus rathkii
TGACAGTCGAACATTTTACAGGAGTTATAAACAACCTACTTATATATAAATTCTTTGCTTGTACTTTTGAGTTAAAATATTTCGGTAAGGAATTATATATATATTTTTTTTTTGTGTGTGTGTGTGTAAATTAATATTCGTTCATTATTGACGCTAATGATTTTTTTTATTATAAATTAATATTAACCCTTAAAACCCACTAACTATTTCCAGTACCAATTAATTAAATATTTTAAAATAAAAAAATCTGCTAAATTCTATATATTAATCCGGTAATGATATTCTGCCCTTGCCTTCCGGTACTTTCAGTAGTTTAGATCTATCTAAAATCTGTAAAGAAGGTATAATTGCAGACTGAATTGAAAAATTCTCCATTTTTTAATTAAAATTCTGAAAAGCTTCAAATTATGAGAGTTAAAGATCTTTATCATTCAAAATTCGAGGATTCTATATTTAATGTTTTGTTGCCTATCCGATATTTTTCATATGTCCACTTAAACAAAATTCATTATGCTATACTTTGTGTGTCCATATAACCTATAATGATATTTTACTAATCAAAAAATATTAGATTTTTCCGGAATGCACTATCGTTACATGGGCGTATACAGGGGGGGGGGGCACGGGCACTTGCCCCCTCCCTAAATCTTGACGAAAGAAAAAAATGAACCTTATATATATTTGCCAGACTGCGTTTTTAAGGGTTTATTAGTAGAAAACCTGAAAAAGATATCAATCGATAGATAATGAAGTAGTAATTACTAACTTATTAAAAGCTTGTATTTTTTCTAAAGAGTTTTAATAACTTCTTCTGACAGTATTCTCCGCTAGATTGTGGTGGATGCAAAAAATTTGGTGTCTACATATTGACCGATGAAACTGCGGATTTGTCAGGCAAAGAATTACTAATTACTAACGCATTAAAAGCTTGTATTTTTTCAAGAGAGTTTTAATAGCTTCTTCTGACAGTGTTCTCCGCTAGATTGTGGTGGATGCCAAAAAATTTCTTGTCTACATATTGACCGATGAAACTGCGGATTGTCAGGCAAAAAACAATATAGGATTAAGGTTTTTCGATTTTGAAAAAATGACTGTCCGAGAAGAATTTTTGGGGTTTGAAGTTCTTAAAGGGACGGATAACCATTGCCAAAACGATTGATTTGATTTTTATATATATATATATATATATATATATATATATATATATATATATATATATAAAATTATATATAATATATATACTATATATATATATATATAAATATTTACAAAAAGATAGATATTATATATTATATATATATATATATATATATATATATTATATATATATATATATATATATATATATTTATTTACTCATCCTTTGCCCCCCCCCCCTAAATGAAATCCTACCTACGCCCATGTATCGCTACATACTATTTTTCCATTAGTATATTGATGTCTATTGGCTTTAGACTTCTTCTTAGTCGATAGTAATTTTCAATATCTTGGTGATGATTCCTTTGCTCGAATCTATGAAGACTACTGAAATTTATTGATCACTGACTGCAAACTGCTTCCCATTCCACCATTAGAACTTATGCAAGCCTAGTGTAGCAGCTAATATATGATTTTGATTGTCTCGTGAGTCTATAAAATTAATCCCAAAAAGGTTCTAATCAGACTGGACGAGATGGGCAGACCAATAAACTTGATGAATCGATTATGTAAACCATCGCTGAACGTTGCTTGCGTACACGAGCATTTTCACATTGATACAAGGGACTGTTCTCAAATAGCTAAAGCTTAATTGAAGGTCAAAAGTGTAATAAGCTGTAGTAACTTGAAACCGTTTCACTGGAGCAAAACGAGCATAAGTTATACCGTGATAAAGATATATCTTTGAAAGTCTTTTAAGTTATTCACCATTCAGAGAGCGCTCTCAATCTATTACATAATTGTGTATTATGCATGCCGTCAATCTACGTACATGTTTTTATCAATAATTCTATAGCCATTCATAATTATCCGAGTTCTCTGGCAAGGTATACAGTATATAATAGTTTTAAAATATGAGTTTTTTTTCAATGAAATAAAGTTTGAAAATAAATTAAGGTCTTTATTAATAGATCTGACAAAGTTTAGTTTTTATAAGTAGATTATTATAGACAACGCAAACAAGCGTTTTTAGTATAATCAGAAATTAATTCTTTTACTATAAAATTGGGGGTTACTTATTTAAAACTGGAGGATATTTTCTATTTTTTAATAAATATTGATTATTTATTTTAGAGGAGATAAGGAAGCCATACGAAACGAAGAGCAAAAGGAAGAAGAACTGAAGAACACCGCGGCCGTCAATGAAGCCATGACTAAAGATTCGTCCGTCTGAAGAGCTTGTATTCAGGCGATTAGCGTTTTCTATGAGCGAATCAAAGTTAATGCATCAAGACAAAAGTTTTATGCGCGCGCATAAGCAATATATATATATATATGACATTAACACAAGGCACTATACGGTTGAAGTGGGCCCGGGGATCGAATAGTAATTATGAATAATTACTAATTTATGGCAAGAACGATCGGTTACAGTAATGATATTTGTTAAAAATATTATATATATTAGTAGTGCCGCGGATAGGAAGTTTAGTAATAATACTATATCTTGTTTTTTTTTTTTCGTATATCATTATTCTATAAGGTTCTAGCTACTTGAAAAATTACATATAGCTATCTATATATGCATATACTGAACTATAAGTATATCTATTGTAGTATTATTAAACGTTACCTATATATTATACTAATTGTTGTATAATAAATATAATTATATATATATAAAAAATTTGTTTTAAGGTGTTTTTTTATTACGTACTTAATGGTTAAAAACACTTGGAAGAAGTAAAATGGATCTCAATTATTATTATTATTAATTCAACCAAAATATTCCTCGACTGACAGAAAATATTATAATCGATCTACCTATTTTTCGAGTGGTGGGCCTTTATGATGTTAAATTTTTATATAGACCTATAAAGTAGGTATATTTTAGTAGTGATAGTTATAGTATATATATATATATAATATTATCTATTTATATAATAATTACAATACTTATTAGTATATAAATTATCTATTATACTAATATAGAGAACGTATAGTAGTATTATACCTCACTCGGGTTTCCTGATACCTAGTAGGAATCTAATATATATATATAACTATACTTTATTAATATATATATATATATAATATATAGTTTATATATATATTATATGTATTATATATATATATATGATATATAAATATATATAATAATAGTATATATATATATATATTATAATATATATATATATAATTTTGGCCTGTAAGAAATTTAAGTACCATTGTATCACGTTAAATTTAAGAGTCAATCCATGTTTTAATTTTTATTTTATTTTAATATTTCTGAATTATCAATAAATGAAATGTACATAATTTAGCATTAAAAGCTAGTCAGTGTAAAATAAATTATTTAAATAATATTTGATATAATGTATTTTATTAATATATATATATATTACAAATGATGATTAGGGTATATATATATATATATATATATATATTAATATTATAAAATATAATATATATTATATATATACTTATATATATAGTATATAATGATTATACGTATATTATATATATATATTAGTATATATATATATATATAAAATGAGCTTTTCTATGGAATAGATATGCTTGGTGTCACAAATAAACTCTGACCTTTTTCTTTGTCTCTTATCTTAGACATCAAAAATTTGATAAAAAGGTTTTTATTTTCAGATTTAAAATTGATTAGAGTGCAGTGGAGGGGAATTATTATTTTGTGTTGAAAAAGCAGTAAATCAGAGATTTACTTTCTTGAAAACTGACCAGGAGTTGAGCTTTCACTTTGAACATTTTTAGTTGGATTAATAAATTTTTTTTGTTGGTTAACGGCTTTAGTTTAATCATTAAAAAAGCACTACCCCAAAAAAAATAGTTTGATCGAAATTTGGATATCTACAAAAAGATGTTTTTATTTTAAGTTCGAAATACTCCCGCTACTTGCCGATTTCCTTTATTCCTATTTTTGAGTGTTCTAATTTCCCTTTCCTTTCTCCAGCCTCTTATCGTCTTCCAGGTCTGTCCTATATTTACCACGTGGAAGAGGATACAGGTGAAGAATCGGTCCTTTTTGCTTTTGATGGTCGCCCATTACAGAAGAGGCGAACCTCGGCTAACTGTTGGAAAGTTTGTCCAGCACTAGTGTATAATCCCTTGTGGTGCACAAGACCCACTAAATCGGCACCTGACATTCCAAATTCCACACACCTCCCCTTAAATTACTCTTATTCTTCACTTAACGTTTCCTACCAAAATTAAATTTTATTTCACTAAAATCATATTGCATGACAAATCGCTGAGGTAGGTCGAGCAAAGTGAAGACGGGAGATACCTTTTTCGAATTATATATGCGAAGACTTGCGTTAAGGTTTTTGTTTAGTGGTTCTCCTATATCACCATTATGTTTTATAGTTTATTATTATTGTTATTATTAGTATTGATGTTCTTATTGGTGTCATTGTTTTTGTATTTTATGCATCCGGTTCTCATTTCCCCAGTTTGTATCTTCTTTTTTTTTCCTCAATTTTCTGTACGACCCTACGTATTCTTAATCTCTATGAGTCTACCCAGTTTCCTCCTGTGTCTTGGTGGCTATCGAGCTGCTGTCTATATGCATATCTTATGCCGATCTCGTCCTCCTTTCCCCATGAGTGTGGGTACCAGTTATAAGCAAGTTGTTCTCGCCTTTCTCCGGGCCGCCTATTGTTGAGGACCCAAACCTTGCCTAATCACAGAGGCTGTCCCGCACTTTGGTGTAAAATCTTAGGATTCGCTTCTTTTCAGTGTGGTACATTGTGCTTTACTATCAATATTTTTTGTATCTACTTAGGGACTGGAAGCAGATTGTTTTTCAGAGGCCACACCCATGACGCACCCTACGAGGTATGGTTTAGGGAGAGAGATTTTAAGCTCTGGGCGTGTGGTGGGCTAGGTTATACTTCTAAAGAACTTTTAATTTTATATATATATATATTTATATATATATTAGTATAATATATATATATATATAATATATATAATATTATAATATATATAATTATATATATAATTATATATATAATATATATATATATATATATAAATTGCTTTTACTGTTTTATATATTGCGGTGTGGCTATTACAGGAGAAATCTTTTGACTAATTCTAAAACAAAGAAAAACGTAAAGGTGTAGAACGACGGGCTCGTTTGGAAGATACACACGAGGCTTCGGGCGCTGAATTTTTTACGAAGTCTTAGGCACGATATTTAAGGGAATATGGTTGCGTGGAGAGTATGATCCTCTCTCAACTGGTGAATGATGGGAAGATTAACCTGGAGAAACTGGAGCAGCTCTTTTACGGGAAGAGCGCTTACCGTCTAGTTTAGAAATTCCTTCAACGTTGTTGCGGAGGAGAGGGACTCGAGAGAGAGTAATTTGGTATAAGGGGGAACTTGAGGTTCGATAGGCGATGCGTGGATTTCAGTATGACGACATACACGGGTTAGAGATGTCCGTACTGGGGATTCACGATCGGCAAGGTTGCGGGTCATATCGGGGGAGCCTGTTTACTCTCGATGAAGGAGGTGCACGTACCGGAGTAGGTCAAGGGTTCAATCGAGGGTTCCAAGTCAGGGTGAGTGGAGCGAGAATGGGGAGCCTCGAACGGCAACTGATGTGGGAAAGAAACTGCTCCTCTTGAAATTGGAGGGTAAAATGTCGGAGGTGCGCGAGATAATTTTTCTTTGGCCCACCTTGTTGCCTCCAGACAATCAAGCTTAAGGAGAGTGCAGTATTCCAAAACCTGATAACTCGAGTTTATAGGAAGAGCAATGACTGGAAGAGGCAAAGTGACAACCTTTGCATTTCGGACACCAAGGTGGAAAGAAGGGTTGGTGATTTTTTGATTTATTTTTAAAAATCAGCAAAAATCGTAGTGATATTGTTAGTTTGATTAACCAAAATATAGGAGTGGAAGTGTTGTTATTATTATTTTTTTTTAGAGGTCATTTGGCAAATTATCTGTGGAGCTATCTTGATTATAGGTATTGGATATTGTAGAAATTAGTATATGATTCTTCCTAATTAATAATCAGTTTACAGAGTAGATAGGAAGTAAGTGAATATATTATTATTTCATTTGTTTAAGTTATTATAGTTAAATATATACTAATAGTTGTTGGGCTGGGCTTCTTTCGGACTGTGTCATGGTTCTTGCTCTCTTTCTTTCGATGCCGCGTCGGCGCAACCTTACTTGGTTCTTTTATGCTCACATCCATATCTCGGAAAGATATTAAGGAAGATTGAAGAAGAAAGACAGAGATATATACTGATAAATCCGATCTGGTAATGCTATATTTTTAATTTATTTCTTTATTGAAGATGATTTGAAACTACATTGAGATTGCTTATTATATAGATGAAATAAACTTGTCATTAATTAGGCTGATAACTAGGAATTTTTTAATTTAGGAAAAAATTTGACTAAAAAATCATTCATGATTTTTTCAATAAAAAATCAAATTGATGTTAATTCAAAAACTGATTTATAATCAGTTTTATATGATTTAATAACAGTGCTTCTATAACCCTCTGGTGGTAAGTGTGGGTAATCTGTTTATAAATCAGCCTTATAATTAAGCCTTTCACGAATTAGCCAGGAGCGCATTCCTGGTTTCACCAGGGGATTGTCTATTTCTGGGTCCCAGATGAACGGGGTTATGCTCCGTTGCCGCCTGGATGATTGATTCCTGAAGGTAAGTAAAAGGCATCCGGCCGGCGACGGGAACAAAGGTTAGTTGGCAGGAAAGATGGAAATTTAATGGCCTTATGAAGGAAAGACCAGTCTTGCTCTGTCGTAGCGCCAGCCAGAATAGTCGTTCGCTAGTGACTGGGTGGAGGAATTGTATCAAATTGAGAATGTTCACTACCACAATGAGGAAAACGCGACCTTCTCCCACCCAAAACGAAGTCTACAGACGAGATGGATACACAAACGAGAGCGATCAACAATTTGAAGGAAGTTGCCGAAGTCAAATGGTTCAATCTAGATTAAGATACCAAGGGCCGAATTGAGGACATCCCAATGAACATCCTACATATACTGTTAAGATCAATCGGCAATTGGTGGAGGTACTGAGGCCTCCAAAAGGGATGCGGAGGTTAATAGTCACCTAGGTACTTTGATACCACCTCAGGCGGCGGGAGACTTCGTAAGAAAGGTTCCGACAAGGTCACCTTCTTGGTATATAGCTGGGAGCTAGATGCACTTAGCACAGAGTAAGAGGCCTGTCAAGATGGAGACGAGCCGCTACGGCATGTAAGAGAGTGGATGAGAAGAATCGGAAGTAGAATGGGAAAATACTCTTGAAGAGGAAAATCGCCTGCTCCTCACGATTCAGTGGAAATAAGGGGTTTTCCCTGTAATCTTGAAAAGGTTGCAAAAGGTTGTCTCGGTCGCGAAGTTATAATTCCTGTAGTAACAAAACAGCCAATGGCCCATAAGCGACAAGTAATAACTAGTTCTTCGTAATTACCAAATAATCCGCGGCAGTTCCATTGGATGAAACGTGCAATAAAAGGTGGACAACAATCAATTTTCAGGGGACGAATCCGTGACAATAGACACTGATGTTTTGGGGATTAGAGGTGCAGTCTTCTCAGAGGTTAAGTCTAATTTGTACCGTGAGTCCGTTCGGACGACCACCGACCGGAACTTCAAAAAGAACCCCGTGCGGAAGGAATGATCACGCAGCAGGGTATTGTGTGGACCCCCTGCTTACGAGAGGGGTTCCTAGCCATATCAGGAGAGAGCTCTTCAAAGAGGCGCATTTCGAACATTCTTCCCAGCTTGCGCACCCCTGTCAGACTTCTTAGCAGGCTGGGAAGGGGGGTTGTGTCCCTACCAAGGAGGTGCTCTATACAAAGGCTGGGGAACGATGGAAGAGGAAATAGAAGAATGGTGGTTCGGCGGGAGTGATATAGACCGTAGAGTGGGGAAGGACAAGTGTGGGAGTCCGTAAAGCAAAACACTCGGGGAACAATATGACCGCGGCCCGAGTAGACCGTTGGTGTGAAGCCGGAAAGCCAGTCGACGGGTCACCAAAGGGGAAAGAGGCAGTGTAGGGAAGAAAGACACCATTCCCTCCTCTGCGTGCCACCAGCCAGTCAAATATCCACGCCTCACACACAGTATACGAGGCGGCGGCAGTATTCGGCTACCCGAAGGAAGACCGCAGTCGGGCGAGGTTTCAATCGATACTTCCCCGGACCTCCCCGTGAACGGGACCCCAGCTTCCGCACGTGGCAATCCTACGGAAGAAGAGTAGTCCGAAGAGTTCATCGTGGCATCCGAGAAAGTTTCGGAATCGCTTGAATATTGTAGAAGCGAAGCGGTCTTAGGCGACGTGAGTAATATATCAGAACGGATAGAGGTTGGGCCAGTTTCTTGATTGTCCACGTCGGTTTTCTGCGGGTCGAGTCCGTTTTGGCAGGACAGAGACAGATCTCCCGGTGCAAACGGGTTCCTTTTGTTTCAAGAAGTCCGAGGCTTGATATGCAAGCGAGTACGGATGTCTGGCCTGGGAAGATCGACCGTTATGAGGGACTCGTTTCCCCGGAGAAACAAAAGCAGGTCGTTTCCGGGAGATGGTACAGGTAGGCTCCGATGGGGCCCATGGACGTTTCCCATCGATCTAAGAAGCGGAACAGATCGAGTGGACCGGCGGACCATGGTAGGAGGGTTGGGAAGACAATTGTCCAGAGCCACAGGAAACACCAAGTCGGGTGAACCGTTAACCGGCTCAGAAGGCTGAATGGTTGAACATGAAAGTGGCAAAAGTTCCGAACACAACGCACGGGGGCGTTGGGCAATGGTAGAGGCAACCACAGATGTAGGGGTCGTTGCAGTAGCATAAGAGGAAGATGAGCTAGCTTCTTCGCACGGCGGGTAGCCTTTCGACGGTCATACTTATGAAGGGTGCACTGCTCGAGGATTTCCTTCTCCAAGGCAAAGAAGGGGCAGTGGAGAGAGGAGGCTGGGTGTGGGTCCTTGCAGTTAGGACAACTTGGAGGATTTTAGTCACAATTTGGGTTGAGAGAACTTCCACATGTCGGACATATAGTCTTGGGGAGACCGAAAATATTTCTGGGGGTGACCAAATTTGAGGCACTTGAAACATCACCTCAGGAAGGGCACATAAGTCCGAACCATGTGCATGGTAAAATCAAGTTTTACCTTGGACAGAGGGAAAGGCACAGAGAAGGTAAATAAAAGACTAGGGTTCATCGTTGAGAGGTTCTCCTTACGTGGAGGGAACCGATAAACGTCGCTGAGTTAGGGCACGTGGATGATTTCGTAAAATGGTAAGTATGTCAATCCGAAGCATCAGAACAGAAACTCCGTGGCGCAATATATGGTACTCTATTCGACGTGTTAAAGAACATCGTCAGTTGTTTAGAAAGGATGGGAAGTTCCCCCAGATATGTATTATATGAACAAGTTACTTGCTTTTGGTACGAAGAGGCAACAAGAACGCAAAGATGGAACCGTTCCTCATTGGCATAGGCTGTGGCTCAGTAGTTTGAAGAGCAGCTTCCAAAGAATCACTAAGCATGAGCTGGCTTACAGAAGTCGGTGGACGAGATGACGTCGAATGAATAAAAATAAGCGGGTAGGAAGCAAGACCTGGAACCCCGGGAGGGAGGGTCGGAGAAAGCGATCGTCGGAGTTGGTTTCTGGCGTTTAGGAATGGGACGGTGCTGACACCCAGGTGCTCTTGTTATGGCTGACGTGTAAGTTTGAGAGATATGGAATTCTATAGCTATCAACAGCCTCACCTGGACTAGAAGGGCGTAGTCCTTGAAACGCGGACCTGAATTGAGGACTATTGGGGGTGGGTGGTGTTACCCAAACCATTTCTATCAACAAAGAAGAATCAAAAGCCTACTGGTCTCGCTGTTCTGGAAACGGCAAGGGAGGGGCGGATTGGGGGTCCTGACAGGATGGTGATGACGCCATTTCTTGAAAACGTTAATTCTTCTCTCCTATTTTCTCCATGAAGAAATACTTTCCTTTAAATCTAGTCTGCTCCGCAATAAATAAACACAATCATGACTGAATGTAAGCATAAATCCGTGAGCGTAACCGCGCCCACCACAAGCACAAGCATAAAACCTTCCTCCTAAAAACCAAACCCCGTTGAGTAGGCCATGGGTGTGGCCTCGGGAAAGCTCCTCGGAACCCCGCGTAGTTCCGAAGATGAAAAATAATAGTCGTGCGTCAACAACGGATAAGACCGCGAAGCTCAGGTGCAGGACAGCCTCCTCACTGGTTGGCAAGGGTTCGGGTCGCTACAATAATTGCGGCCCCGGAGAAGGAGAGAATAACCCGGTTTCTTAACCTGTCCCACCTCACCCACGTAAGGAAAGGCACAAGTTGGGCATATGACACACACACAGAGAAAACGGCCCGGTAACCACCAGGAATCAGAGGAATGGGGAGACTCGGAAGAGAGATAAGAAGAAGTAGTAAGGGTATTACGTACATTGAAAACGGAGTGTGAGAAGGGACATAAACTGGGGAAGAGACGGGTAAGATGAACAGCAGAATTTTTTTTTTTTGATAGTCAGTGTACAGGACCCACCACGATGCTCTACAGAAGCGGCCACACATCTGTGTTGAAAAAAAGTCAAACACCAATGGGCGGGTCCTGAAAACATACATGTTTCGAAGAAGTAAAAGAAGATTTGGTTAGATAAAGGAAATTGAATATTCAGGTCAATTTAAAAATAATATCAAACTAACAAAAAGTACACCCTTGCATTATAAAGTCCTAGTATTACGTAACAAATATCAATATGTTTTTGATGGTAAAAGAACTTACTTTTGTCGAAACAAAAAATAGAGTTACTACTAAAGTGGGAAGATTCGGTTAATTAAGATCTGGGATAATCTTTTGGAAGGTGGTGTTATGGTAGGAAAAGTAGGAAAAAAGGAAAATTGCATAGGTAAGAGTGGAGTCCAGCTGTGGAACAATCAGTGAAGATATGTCGAACAGATGGCGGGGTATGACTTTCCCGGACAAAATTGCAAATGGAGGGGGGGCTGGTGACAGATAGTGACTGTGAGTGATATTAGTGTGGCAATACGGAGACGTGCAAGTATCACCTCGTGTAAACGGTTTCGTCGGTGGGAGGAGACCACTCCCCGATGATCGGCTTTAAGTTTCGCTCCTCTTTGATCATTCGTCCAACGCTCTTGCCATAAGAATCGGAAACCTTGTCGGAGAAGAGGAGCCATTTGGCCTCTCTGTCAGAGATTTCATTGCCAGTTACGTCCTACATGATAAGGGGTCCAACATAAAATATAATTTTCTTCTTACGGGAATGGAGCAGCCGAGAAGAAATTGCCGCACAGCAGATACCATTGTGTTTTTAGATATAAGGGGTTTAAGCGCTTGTAGCGCTCTGAGCGAATCTGAATAAATGACATATAGATTGGATCTGGGTTAATGTGATTAGCAAATTCGAGAAAGCGCAATCATTATGCCATTAATTCCTGCTGTGAAAGATTTAAGCAGGAGGGGGTGAGGGGTATTGGGGAAAGGTTGCTGATCAGGAGAGACTGGCAGATTGCGCCACAGTCTGTTCCCTGAGGCCAGTTTTAGAGCCATCAGTATATACAGTGGAGTAAACTCATCATGAACTGTGGAATGTGACAGGAATGAATGCCTTTAAACAAGGCAGCAAGGTGGCTTTGATTTGGGAGAGAGAGGTCAGGCCAAGCCAAATGGTGGGGCGGGGATGAACCAAGGGTTGAATCCTTCATCGTACGAGAAAGGCGGCAGCCCTTTTGTAAAGTGGATAATTAAGGAGAATTAAGGATGGTTTATGCAACCGTGTTCGCAAAAAATGGCCAAGTATGTAGGATTCTGAGGCAGCCTCCTGCAGAATCGGTTGTCAAGGGCAGACGGTATTTGGGTTTGAAAACGAAGATAAGTTGTACATGATGTTATCTCTTCGAAGAGAGAGTGACATCACATTGGCTTCAATCTTCTGAGCTTACCCGGGGAGACGAATCGGAAGGCTCCAGTGCGAAGATACGGATTGCCTCGTGTTTGTATGGGGATCCAACAAGAATGGCATGTAGAGTAGGGGAAGGCCTGCCATGATACTACAAGCCATAGTCAACTTCGTCGAACTAGGGGCGATATATATGAGTAAAAAGGGAGCCTTGCGATCTGACAATGCGCCCAAAGATTTTGGGCGAAGAATGAACGTAATAAGTCATAAGCGCCGCGATGACAAATTTTTTCAAGGTGTTTTTGATTAGTGTGGGCATATGTAAAAAGTCCCTCTAGAATAGTCCTAGAATTTTAACCTGTGACGTAACAGAAATAGGGGATACCATATAAGGTTAGGTATTTTCTGCTGGGAAGAATGGTGGCATAGTTCTTCGGATTCCTCTTTTTCTCCTCCTCCATTATCACTGATTGAGGTTTGGTGGGGAGAAAAATGGGAGCTAGCATAAAATTTTTCAATAGCTAGTTGAGTTGCCTTGTTCGAGAAAAGTGCAGCCGCGCACTGGCTAATCGTATAGATCTTAGGGTCATAGCATAGGAGTAAAAATTGACAGTGCGCTGGAATAGGGTACATATCATTAATCCTGAGAGCAAATAGTAGTACACTTAAAACACTACCCTAGAACGCCTTCATTGCCAGGTAAAGTGCGTGAGACAAATGTAAGAGTACACCGGAGGAATAGCGCTGGACGATATCGTGGTGGAGATAGAGGCATTTGATAAAGAGAGGAAGTTGTCCGCGGAAACCAAGCGAATGGAGTTAAGGAGAATCCCCGGTTCTCGCACGTTGTTGTCTTTTAAGCTCTTTCAAAGGTCAAAAAAACAGAACAACCAAGAACCATCCACGTTAGAAGTGGCTTCCGGAAGTACGTGTGCTAGTTTTACCAAGGGTCCGCAATCGAGCGATTTTGCGGAAACAATATTTGGAGTTGAGAAGCTTTGGAACGGCCTCTCCAGAACAGGAGTAGCGTCCAGAAACATTTCTCATAATATTACGGAGTGACAGGTCACCGAAATGGTCTTTGATTTGTCTGCTGCCTCAACTTCGATCTTTTCCAAGTTTGGGGATAGGAATTACAAAAAGCTGTAGCCCAAATAGATGGAAAAGAATGATTTGCGATTTCCAGATTCTGTTCCATTAATCCCAGCAAATGCGACTGCCGGAAGTGTATGGATAGACGGTGCATAAGTATCAGAAAATCATACTGGAGCAAGGGCAACGTCCTTTTGCTATCTGCCAATGGGCAGTTTCGATATCTCAGCAAGTGTAAAAAAGACGGTTGTGGCTAATGATCTTTCTCCCTTTGCTGTTAAAAGGTCCTGGTAGTTTGCTTGTGTCTAGTTCTGTTTTTTGAATAGGCTTTCAGTGTAGGAGATGAACTCGAATGGCTAGCAAGCTATATGCTAAGACGCGGACGCAATCGGTCGCTACCGTACCATGCGTTTTCGACGGAGATGGAATCGTGATCAGCTTATTTTCAGGCCATAAACGAGACTAGTGGGCTGTAAGAGTCATTGGGAGCGACCGAGATATTTTCTGTGTAACCTTTCCACACTAAAGGAAAGGGGATAGTGTGGATTAACAGTCCGATATGTAAGTTCGAAAATATTGTTTACACGTCTGGCGATTTAATTCGCCGAGATCTCGCTGCGCGGCTGCTTTAAAAAAATCATGTTTGGGTGGGTTAAACGTGGTCTTTTTGTAATTGCCTGTGTATGAGTTTTCTTCTTCTCTTCGGTGGCTTGTACGCACCTTGGGAACCACCAAGGGGTTGCCGACCGGCTGCCTGAGGAAGACTGCGGAAATGCAAAGCTTCCGCTGCCGATGATGTACTTCTTGGTAAGAAGCGAAAAGGCATCTATCAATACAGTCCGAAATCGTTTATTGAATAGGAGATAAGAGTGGATATGCTGTGGCCCTGATAAAGTAATGGAAGCCAACGTCCCGCTCGATCAATACGCCAGCTGGAGTTGGGTTTTTTGCATTGGGCTTGGTAGAAAGCTCATTTAATGCTATTTGGGTAATGATCGCTGCCGAATGAATAATCAAAGCGGGACCAGGTAAAGCGATCCATAACGGAATGGGAGCAAAAGGAAATGTCGAATAACTAGAAGAAGTGGGTGTATCTAAACGTTTTCATAGGTGGGAGTCCTGTTGTTTAATAATCTTTCAGAAGATACTATGGAGATCTATTAAGATCTTGGACTTAGATGAAGTGAAAGTCGTACCATAAGGGGTGGCGGAGAGTTGAAGTCACAATAGTATAACAACGGAGGCAGGGAGCCTGTTTTAAAAAGGATATGCTAAGTCGACCTTAGTAAATTCACGACTGGAGCCTAGTAGATTGAACATATAGTAAAGATCGATGGAATAAGTGAATCCTTGCTCGCTACTGTAGTGAAGGTTTTGGTTTGGAGATGGGACTTTGGGGATAGGGGATAAATTTGTGAATGAGTATTTCCTGCCCCTCCCCTATCATATGTCACCTCTTTTATAGAAGTTAATCGGCGATTTTAATATTCAGAGTGGTTGAAGGAAGTCACGACTGACATACGTCGCAAGTTCCTGCAGACCATATAGCACTTGTGGTGTACTATATGTTTATTAGTTGAACAAGTTCTCCACGAAATTAGAGTAATATCCACGACAATTCATTGAGGAAAGTACGTCATCGGATGATTATGAATATATGATGGGGTCTATTAGAGACAAATTCGTCTCTATGTGACTGGGGGGTAATGTTAGAGGTGGGGTTCAGATTGAGAGGGAAGGTTGAACGTGGTCTTCGGCTGAGGGGGGGGGAGGGTAGTCATACCACCAGAGATTTTGTTAGGGTTTAGTGACATCTTTTTAGGGAGGAGTTTCAAGATGTATTTGGTGCAAAGAGCTTCCCTGATGGTAATTAAGTTTGAATTCAACCCGATCCAACTTTGTGGTTTGGTTGGTTAATTAGATAGAGGCATTCGTAATTGCGTATATTTATATAGTGAAGAGCAGTATCCAGAAATCCGGCTTGGCCAAGCAAGATTCAGAAATGTGGGAGCGGCATAGATTTGGAAGAAACAGCGAATAATAATAATAAATGAATAATAATAATAAAAATAATAATAGATATAATCATAATAAATAATATAATAATAATAAATAATAATAATAATAATAATATAATAATAGATAGTAATAATAATAATAATAATTAATAAATATATAATAGTAATATAAAATAATAATAATAATCTATATGGAAAAAGTGTCCGAGTAGGGTAAGCTACAAAACGAGGGGGGGGTGGGGGGGGGGGGGGAAGATCAACCATAAACAAATAACGTATCGTCTTCGCAGAAACATTCAGAAAAAGATATCCGAAGCCCCAACCTCAAACAAGGTGGGGTACGTAACGGGGGGGGAATATATATATATATATTATATATAATATATATATATTATATATTATATTTATATATATATATATTATAATAATATATATATATATTATATATATATATATAATATAATTTATATATATAAAAAATATTTATATATATTTAGTATATAATATATATATAGTTTTTTTTTTTTTTTTTAGATCAATTGTACAGGAACGCACACGGTTACTGAATTTAACACAAACTGGTTGAAAAATATATAATAATTTTTTTTTGAGTGGATATACATGGATCTCCACAGCACACAAACAAGAATGCGGCTATACGGTGTTAGTAAACTAACGACAGGGGCGAAATCCTCAAAAACACGCCGTCCGAACAGAATATAGAGAAAGGCTGAGACTGCGGTTAGCATCTTCATTTACAGGATGTTATTTAGTTTCTAATAAGGACGGAGCAAAAATCAACGATTCACTCGTCTACGGAGAGTTGGATGTTCGAATAAGAAGAGATGTGTTGAAGGACGAACTGTTGCAAGCAAGGGAAATACGTTCAGGCACATCAGGGAAGAGGCTTGCCCTGCTAAGGGTCGATCGAATGGCCTCGTAACCCACAGACGATGAACGACTGCTGAAGGACAATTGGAATGCAAAATGAGCAGGTCGGTGGATCTTTCCCTGCGACAGTAAGAAATCATAGGTAGATGGTATCGACCCACTACGACGCAATCAGCCTGGGACACCTCTCAGGGCGACTCCTACGAGATGACACGCACCAACCGGGCCAATGACTGGCGTTTTTTGACCGCCAACGAGCACAACTCTGCCCCAACTGCTTGCCACCCAGAGAGAAAACCCGCGACGTATGTTGGAAAGAATGGAGAGAATCTGCCAGGCAGGGAAAAAACAAAAAAAAAAGAATGCAAAAAAAAAACAAGAGGAATGTATTGGGCACTCGACACCCTCCTCCCCATCGGCCGTTCGTTTCCAGGAACACCCACCTGGGAGGGAACCCAACAGAAGAACTCAATGTGTTTTTGGTGCTGCTCTGCAAGGTCCTTTAAAGCAGCAGGCGACTTTTGATATGGTAGAGATCAAGAGAGTTTCGGGTCGACGGTCAATGTCAACGCCAGGAGAGCGTCTTCGAGAATGAAAACATGTATAGTTACCCCACGAGATCACGGTACTGATTTGACTTCTCGCCATGGATCACCGCTATAATCCAGTTCAGGCTAAAAAAAAAACAGGAAATACGGTGAAAGGGTGTGGGATACATGATAATCCGGAAACACCAGCTGGAAGCCCCACCACCGTTCACTCTCCGTCTTTGGGAACCATCGGTGTAAAACCGCTATTAAGAGTCGGCTATGACCTCTGTATGGGCAGAAATATTTGGATATCCCTCTACTGCACAAGAATGTGCCTCCGGCTTCGTCAAAGACTGGAATCCCGTTGCAGATGAGCAGGAAGGCGGATAAACTCAGTTTGTGAATAATGGCAGAGGTGAAAAATCATAGCGCATGAACCCACCGCTCGCTGTGAGGAAAGGTCGAAGGAAGCGAAGATGGAAGAACAACCCCAGGCAAATGGCCAATAAATGGATTATGTGATGGACAGTCCCCCTATATAGAATTTGGTTTCCCCAAAAGGATGAACAGTGGAGTCATATATAAGCTGCTCCCTCCGTAGGAATAGGGGCATCACCCCTGCCTCCACTTCTAAGCTTTCCCTCTGCTATTATCAGACCTTCGGTCAGAAAATGGGTTCAAGAAAATCAGATGGTATGACTTAGTGGAAAAGTCCCCTGCACATATAATGGCACAGCCATAGTCGGAGTTGTATTAGCTCGCAACCAGAGCAATGAATGTAAAGGGGTGTGAGCATTGGTTTTTGCTGTCCGCACCCCAAGTCCTTTGGAGGTGAGGGTTGCATCTAAAGAGATCCAACGTAGCGGCGGCAAATTACGCGTTTGAAGAAGGAGTATAGTGAGGTAAGGTATGTGAGGCGCTCATATCGAGCATGCAGACCCAGAAACCTCAATACCGTCGCTCCACACGAATAGGGAAGCCATAGAGGCGTAACATAGGAACCAGGACGCGATTGTATGCGACCCCTACGACGAGGATTTTTTCGGAAAAGCACGGCTGTAGTTTTCGATGTGGAGAATGTAAAGCTCCGTGCAGAACACCAAGAGAAAACCCTATCGATGGCGAGCTGAAGTTGACGCACCATACAAGCAAGTTTAGCTCCAGAGATGTACAGGGCAAGATCGTCAACATGGATGGAGCAGCGCACCGAGGTCAGGATGGAATCGACATCATCTTTGAAACCTATTGCGAAAAGCAACACGCTCAGTACACTGCACTGCGACACCCCTTCGTCCAGGACAAAACGCCTCGACAGCGTGGTACCACAACGCACCTGAAACGAACGATTCGACAGCCATAACTGAAGGGAAAGGGGAAGTTGCCCCTAAAGCCCAAGGAATGGAGGCTCCGTAAAACCCTCAGCCTCCACGTGCGAGTAGAGGGAAATGCATAATGATAAGCAGGAATCTGAAAAGCAATTCCGGCCTAATAATAAGCCTTCTTCCATGATTCGCATAATGGAGATTCATATAATAAAAATTTTACAAAAACAAATGTAACTTTGAAGGTACTTTGAAAACATTAATTGTATACACTTATTTTGCACAATTTTTATTGGCAACATTTTCAATTACTATTTGTAAAAAAAAAAAAAAAAAAAAAAAAATAAAATATTACAACTACACTAGTTAATTCTACATATAATTCAAAATATACAAGTTCATCTTTCGATTTCCAAATTATCAAAATACGGTATATTATAAAATCAACTTATTATCTTTCTATACATAAAATAGGACTAGTTAAAAAAATATAAAATTTTCATTGTTCTAAGTTTTAAATAAAAATAAAAAAATCATCTGGTTTCAACCCAACAACTGGAAATCGAGACATTAAAGATATTTTTGATTAGTTTTGTACTCCTTAAATTTTGAAATAAGACAAGAAAAGAATTTTACCCCTCCCACCACGTCATAATGATGAAACCTAATTACTTACCTCTATTAAATTACATGAATCGGTTAAAATAATTGGATCAACTGGATTTGGAAGCTCAAGGCACTGTGCTACTTTGTAAAATTATAAACTATCTGTAACACACGCACGCACGAGTACACACACATAGCGGTGTCCTCGAGTCGGTATATCAATACTTAAGTTTATATAGAGGAAAGAGACACAGGGCGATGTTCGCAGTCTCGTTTTAATTAAACATGTAATGATGTAGTGCCGATATGTGTGTATTAACCATTTTGCATTAAAAATGTAGCAATATTAAAAAGTTTCCAATTTTCCAGCAAACAAAACAATTATTTGTATTTTATGAGCTTCACTTAAAGTATTATTATCCGGAATACATTTATTTCCAAAAATTAAAGAAACTTACTGAAACAAACCTAGCAACCTAACGCTATGGAGGTTCCAAGTCAAGTCTCCATCTGTCCAGAAATTTATATTCAAAATTTCACAGAAAAAATTTTTTTATTACTTTCCCCTAAGTATTTTGTAAATATAATTTCAAACTTATATTAAAATTTTAAGTGTATATTAATTCGGAGGGAAAGGAAAATATGAAATTTCAGTTTCGCCAAGTCTATTTACACTTTAAATACATATATTAAATACTCAAGTGGTTCTTCTTCGTCATATTGTTTGGCCTCCGAATGATCAACGGGATCACTCTGAGCCCAAAGTACCTTATGCTATGACAAACCCGTCCATTTTTCACTGATAGCCCAAAGTCGTTGAGCAATGGCTTTATCTCGACACAGATCAGATGATTGGTTCTTTTTCATTAACTGATAGATTATAAAAATTATTGAATAGAAAATTTTAATTACAGTTAGAAGGAAACAAATACAAATGTAACCATATTTTATTCATATTTTTAAATATAAGGATGTTTTTGATAAAGTAGGGGGTGGGAATAAAAAGCCAAATGAGTCTAAATAAAGGGTAAAAAGTAAACTAAATTGTTTTGCACTAATAAACGAATTTGCTTTTTAAAAAATAAAAATTACAGAAATATTTCTGTATGCCTAATAGTTGACCTCCGAATAATTCCTCTGTGCTTTTACAGTAACTTATTATAAAATATAACTTAAGAAATTATATTACATGACCAAACAATAAAAAGAGAGTTATTCTATCTAAACAGTAAAAAAAAAAGTTCCCCTTTTTTAATTTGGTTTGAAAAAAAAAAAAAAATGCTAACTTCATGTCTGACAAAGGAGTAAAAAGGAAATGAAGCAAAACTTACCTGAAATATTTTGCCTGAAACATTTACTAAGTTTTTCATTTAAAACCGCAAAATGACGTAGGTTTGGTGCACGACCTATGTCGGGGTCGTTTTCGGAATAACCTACGATAAAGGTTTAATGAAAATAGAGCAGAAAGCTGTTATTTTGCATACTTAGATGAACGAATTATATCTGTATGGACGATTCTCAGGATGACAGGCGTTACATGTGACCCTGAACCTATTGAAATTGTCATTTATTTAAAAATAATATTAAGAATATACCGAAAATCTCTCATAAAAAGAATAAAATTATTAAATCATAAAAAAAACTATTATTGAATTTATAAGGAGCGATAATAAAAATGTTTTCATGTCAATAAAGTAGTTTACAATTCACTTTATGTTCCTAATTTTTCGTGACAAATCTAAAAATTTATTCACAATAACTTGAGAATGGAATATATAAAAAGAAGTGTGTCATACACTCTCGGTAACTATGATAAACGATTCAAACCTTTTAAAGTTATCTCGCTAAATTCAAAGTAAAAAAAAAGACCATATGTTCGCCAATTTTGCTTTGGGATTTATGCATCAGCAGGAAACATAAGACTTTCTCCATTGAGTATTCAAGCAAAATTGATGCGTTCTCGCATATGATCCACTCAGCAAGCATTTATTCACTCGACATTGGTTTGCATGTCCCTAATCACAAAATTATCAATATATATATATAGTATATATATATAGTATATATTATATATATATATTTATATATAAATATATATATATTATATAATTAAATATATATATATATATATATATAGTATTAATAAAATATATATATAATATATATATATATATATTATATATATATATAATAACTAATATATATATGATATATATTTATATATTATTTATATATA
>JABUQX010092800.1:0-7500 GCA_015478945.1 Trachelipus rathkii
TATGCACTTTTTAGTATTTTTCTTTTCTCTTTATATAATTCCAAACATCTTTCTTTTTAAACTTCATATATATATATATATATATATATATATATATATATATATATATATATATATATATATATATATATATATATATATATATATATATATATATATGGATCCGTTTATTTTTTCATATATTGTTACTATATGATACTAACACTAAATTTCCGTGTTGATAAACAGGATAAAATAAAATAAAATTAAATTAAAAAATATATATATATATATATATATATATATATATATATATATATATATATATATATATATATATATATATATATTTAGATACATATCGCATATATATATATAATTATTTAATAAAATCGAATTTTTTTAAGCATCGTACGTTTGGCAGCTACCGAATGAACGAGAAGACTCCGTAATATTTTCTAAAATGCAAAAAATCTTTACTAGGAAAACCCTAAAACAAGAAAAAAAAAAGTTACGGCAAAGTAGATCCATCTAGGTTAGGTATAGGGTTACTGCATCGTCGATCCATATAGGTAGGTATAAGTTTACTGCATCGTCGATTCATATAGGTTAGGTTTTGGCTTAGGACCCTTCTAGTTCAGGTTATGATAAGTTTTGTTAAGTATGCACAGAATCAATACATGAAAAAAAAAATCAAAAAGGACAAAATTTTACCCCGAAACATTTTTTCCCCTACCTTAAATTCTTTCACGTATTAACACTAAAAAACATTTTCTTTTCATGCAAGATGTACGTTATTGCTTACTTTATTATTTAATTTTTAATATTTTAAAATCTCGTATCTTTCTTATCATTTTAATTTATTGTTAGTATCACATACTAACAATATATGAAAAAAAAATTAACATAAAACACAAAATTAACGGATCCATATAACTCACAATGATATATATATATATATATATATATATATATATATATATATATATATATATATATATATATATATATATATATATATATATATATATATATATATATATATATATACCAGATGTGCGTGTGTATTTAGTTAATGTGCAGGACCCACTACGGAGAACCGGTCACACTGGGTTGAATAATCAACTCCATGGGTGTGTCCTGGCTTATACATATTTTAAATGTCAAAGAAAATCCGGATAGCGAAATGAATATTCACTCAAAAATAAATAAAAAACTAAATAAAATGATGTTCTTACATTATAAATAGTCATAATATTACGAAACAAAATCATATGTTGTGAATGATATCAGTTCTTAGAGATAAGAGAAAATAGAGTTACTATTAAAGTGGGAGGATTCAGATAACATATGGGATAACCTTTTAGGTGTTATGGAACATAAAGTAGGAAAATGACGACGGCGAATGTGGTCCAGTAGGGGACAATCAATGAATGAAGATATGACGAACAGATTGCGGGGTATGGCGACGACAAAATTTGCAGATGGGTGAAGGATCCCGTGACACGTAGTGCTGTGAGTGATATTGGTGTGGTCAATACGGAGGCGTTCAAGTATCAGCTTGTGCAAGCGCTTTCGTCTGTTAGAGGAAGACCACTCACTAATATTAGGCTTTATATTTCTAAGCTTCGCCCCTCGCTGATCACTCGCCAATTCCAGCACTCTTGCCAATAAGAGAGCAGGGTAATAATCAGTTGATGGGAGGCGACCTTGTCGAATGGTATCCGGGAGGTACCTAGAACAGCTTCGAAAAGAAGAGGCGGTCATTTTGGCCTCTCTGTCAGCGATTTCGTTGCCAGTTACCCCTACGTGAGAGGGAGTCCAACATAGTATGATTTGTTTCTTACGAGAGTGGAGCAGCCGAAGAAATTGTTGTACAGCGGATACCATTGTTTTATCTTTGCTTTTAAGCATCTGGAGGGAGCTGAGCGAATCTGAATAAATGACATAAGAATGGTCTTGATTAAAGAATAAAATTCGAGAGAGGGCAATCATTATAGCCATTAATTTTGCCGTAAAAATTGAAGCATGATGGGGGAGGGTATGAGAGAGGTTGCGGTCAGGAAAGACAGCAGACGCACCCACACTGTCCCGTTTTAGAGCCGTCAGTAAACACTGGAATAAATCCACCGTGAACTGCGGAATGAGACAGGAATGATGCCTTTAACAAGGCAACAGGGTGGCTAGATTTGGAGAGAGAGAGGACCAGGCAAATGGTTGGAGCAGGGAATTACCAAGGTGTATACCCTTCATCATAAGAGAACAGCAGCACCTTTTGCAAAGGGATGTTGAGGAAGTTAAGAATGTTATAAACTGTGCTTGCAAATTTATCTCTCGCAGAATCGGTGTTGGAGCAGACGGTGTTGGGAGAAGGTAACTTGTGCACATGATGTATCCCTTCGAAGAGAGGAGAATTGGCATTACATCGAATTCCAGCTTCCAAGGCTCACCTGGGAGACGATAGGAAGGCTCAAGATGAAAATATCTTGAGTGGGTGCATATATTCGTAGGAAGTATTGTCGTGTTCTTCTTTTAGCTCATCGTGGCGTAGTGGTCAAACACATACGGGTCTATCCATTTTTTCCGTACCAAAATAATGGAAGTTGGCCGCTCGATAATTTTGAAAACTTTTATTTTTGTATGGCGTTAATGTTATCCCTGGCAAGTTCAAAACCACCATTCGTTTTTGTAGATTTACTCTGGTTGTAACAGGGTGAGCCAAATGTTGACCAGGTGGAGCAAAATTTATCACTTAATAGAGGCTAACATTTTAAGTCATCATATCTCCATATTGGTAATTCTTATACCAAATTTCATAGAAAGTGATTTTTGTGAGGGATACTTTAAGGTACATTTGGCCTTTCATGTTTTTGGGGAAATAATATTTCACCATGAAAATGAATCGAAAATTGTGTTAAAAATCGAAGAAATTTCCATTTTTGCGTAGGTGTATTATTAAAAGAAGGAAATAATTTGACGATATAAAATTTTGTGATTATACATACTAAAGTATGGTTTAACTTAAATCTTATTTGAAGTTTGGTAAATATTTTAAAAAAAATTTACAGGGTGTCCAAAAATCAATTTTTCGGAAAATCGGTAACTTTGAACCTTAATATCTCTGATGGGGTAAGTGCTAAAAATCTGAAATTTTCACACATTATACTACTACCATAGATGTTCCTTCACCTGCAATATTGACTTTGGTATTTGCTTGTTTTAAGAAATACAGCCATTCAAAAATGCCCAAAAAAATTTTTTTTCAAGTTGTGTTATGATAGCATACGTAGGCCTACTCACGTAATATAAAGTACCTATATTGTTAAAGTGTGTAAATATTATTATTATTATTATAAATTATTAAAATTTATTGTCATAATTCTTTTTCTTTTTTATTTGTAAAAAACAATGAAAATAAAATTCATAATTATTATGAAAAAAATTCATATTTGGAAAATATTAATAAAATATAACTTAGACTTGTGTTTTTCTATCCAAATTAATACTATAACATTATAAAAATATTCTTAACATTTAAATTATAATTAAAATTAGTTTGGACAAACACAGACGTAATAATATTTAATGTAAGCGCGACATTAATTCAGTTATGCAAGCTAAGATTTTGAAGTGTGCTTGTGTCGCTCTTACCATGTTGATTGTAAGTAAAAAAATATATACGGGCCTCTTTATCTTAAAAAAAATGTTTGTGTGTATATATATATATTTATATATATATATATATATATATATATATATATATATATATATATATATATATATATATATATATATATATATATATATATATTTATATATGCTCTTTATATATATATACGGTATATATATATATATAGCAACCATATGCTGCTGCTGCTGCTCATATATATATATATATATATATATATATATATATATATTTAACTGTAGCTAACTAAACTAGTCTAAACTCATCTCATCTAGATAACCTACTATATATATATATATATATTACGGGTAATAATAACCAGCAACCTTAATAATAACAATATATATATATATAACCAATAATAATAATATATATATACCATCTTAATATATATATATGTATAATAATATATATATATACATACATATATATATAATATAATATAACCATATACGACAACAACAACAACCATATATATATCTCTGTATACATATATATATATATATATAATAACAATATATATATACTAAAAAGCATCAAGATATAAATAAATTTACTCGTTGATATATATATATGTAATAACCATATATACGGTATATATATATATATATATATATATATCATATATACTATACCATTTAAGTTAATATATATGTAACTATATAAACAAATATCAACATAACTCCAACTATATATACATATATATATATACTTAACTGCTACTCTTTGCTATTACTCACTTATATACCATATATATATATATATATATCTTTCCTAACTACTATTCATATATATATATAGGTACCGTAAAATGGGGAAAAATCGGTCAAAATCGCCGTTTTTTTTAATGAATCATGAAAAATCAAAATTTTTAGTTACATCTTTTTTAATAGTTTTTTCTTACATTTGGAGTTTCCCTAATGTTATAGAATAATGAAAATAATAAAAATATCAAAATAAATATTTTTAAATTTTTTTTTAAAAATTCCATTTTCAAAAAATTGAATTCGTGAAAAACCGGTCAGAGGCGTCGGGGAGAAACGGTCATTAAATATTATTACGTCTGTGTTTATTCAAACTAATTTTAATTATAATTTAAATGTTAAGTAGATTTTAATAATGTTATAGTATTAATTTGGATAGAAAAACACAAGTCTAAGTTATATTTTATTGACATTTTCCAAACGTAAATTTTTTCCAAAATTATGAATTTTATTTTCATTGTTTTATGCTAAATAAAAATTAAAAAAAAAAGAATTATGACAATAAATTTTAATAATTTCTAATAATAATAATAATATTTACACACTTTAACAATATATTTACTTTATATTACGAGTAGGCCTACGTATGCTATCATAACACAACTTAAAAAAAAAATTTTTGGCATTTTTGAATGGCTGTATTTCTTAAAACAAGCAAATACCAAAGTCAATATTGCAGGTGAAGGAACATCTATGGTAGTAGTATAATGTGTGAAAATTTCAGATTTTTAGCACTTACCCCATCAGAGATATTAAGGTTCAAAGTTACCGATTTTCCGAAAAATTGATTTTTGGACACCCTGTAAATTTTTTTAAAAATATTTACCAAACTTCAAATAAGATTTAAGTTAAACCATACTTTAGTATGTATCATCACACAAAATTTTATATCGTTAAATTATTTCCTTCTTTTAATAATACACCCACGAAAATGGAAATTTCTTCGATTTTTAACACAATTTTTCGGATTCATTTTCATGGTGAAATATTATTTTCCCAAAAAAAAACAGGAAAGGCCAAATGTACCTTAAAGTATCCCTAACAAATCACTCTCTATGAAATTTGGTTTAAGAATTACCAATATGGAGATATGACTTAAAATGTTACCTCTATTAAGTGATAAATTTTGCTCCACCTGGTCAAACATTTTGGCTCACCCTGTTACAACCAGAGTAAATCTACAAAAACGAATGGTGGTTTTGAACTTGCCAGGGATAACATTAACGCCATGCAAAATATAAAAGTTTTCAAAAATTATCGAGCGGCCATCAACGGTACGGAAAAAATGGATTGACCCATACGCGTTTATCTGCTAGGGTCCAGGTTCGATTCCCAGCAAGGTGAAATGCTTAAAAGGGGTATTTTTATCAATACCTATCAATACTGCGAGCAGTGCAGTTTACTTTATCAATAAAATATGAACCCCCGGTTACTAAGTATTTTTCACCTTGTGCGGTACCCTGTTTGGCCCTATGCCCGAGTGTGAGCGGGAAGAGCGCGGCATGTCCTATCTTGGTGGGTGCATATATTCACCATAGGAAGTATTGTCGTGTTCTTCTTTTAGCTCATCGTGGCGTAGTGGTCAAACACATACGCGTTTATCTGCTAGGGTCCAGGTTCGATTCCAGCAGGGTGAAATAATTAAAGGTGTATTTTTATAAATATATATATATATATATATATATATATATATATATATATATATATATATATATATATATATATATATATATATATATATATATATATATATATATATATATATATATATATATATATATCTTTATATATATATATATATATAATATATATATTTATATATATATATATATATATATATATATATATATATATATATATATATATATATATATATACGGGTGTGAATAAGTGTAACTTGATTTGACTACTACTACTAACGATAATAATTTTAATTGATTAAACTAACGTAATTAGTTTACATATTATCAATACATCACGATCGAAACTATTTCCAACCATAGTTTTTAGGTTCTTGTATAAGAAATATTTCTTTTCTAGAGTTTAGTACCATAAAAGTTGATGTTAAAATCGTTTAAAAAGCTAATCAAATTGTTTTTATATATGTTTCATAATACACGTTAAAAGAAAAAAAGTTAAAGTTTTTGGTTCCAAAGACTTGTTCACAGTAGGTAACACACCCCTTAGCTCGATAAAAATAAAAAATAAATAAAAATTCGAGCAGTAACACTTTTTCATCGTTCTAAAAATACTTTTTTATTGACTGTCAGTATGGAGTACCGTGAAAATGACTTTAGATTGCAATGACCGCTATTAATTTCAGAAGTCTATCTACTACTAATTGGTGTTTCTAATACCAAAAGCGAAGGTTTCAAACTTCTTCCGATTTTACCCCTATTTGAATTCCCATAGAGGCGATTAAAATTGCAGTGGTAGTTGGGTTGGGGTTCCTCTACCACTTATTTATGCCCTAGAAATGCTCGTGCACGCCTCGGATTTCCTATGCATGCTTGCGCAGCCTGCCTCCAGTCCTAGGGAACTAAGAGACAGCGGATGATGATGTATTCCAATAAATTCGAATTGCCCTAACGTAAAATTTGCCTTCTTAATCTTTTTATTCAGAAAACTACGGCATGTTATAAATTATCAGACTTGAAAAAATAGCCCATTGAGTTTTATTGATTTTTTTTTTTTAAATATAAATTCTAAAGCAATGATAACTAACAGAAACATGTACTTACACAGCTTTTTTACAGTATTTTTGATTCTTAAGACACCTAATATAAATGAGAATTATATTTTACTGATATAATCATATTAATTAGATATGGTTTACACCAGTGGTCAGAGAATTTTCTTGATTGAGCGAACATTAACCATAGATATGTATTTGTTTACAAAGTTATTACCCCCTAGACTTGAAAGTGAGGAAAAACAAACTAATCGCTTTTCAAATTGTAACATTAAACTATACAAGGATTTTTCTTAAACTCCGTTAAACCCAGGAAACGGCAAAGTGTACTCGAATTCTAAATAGTCTTTTGAATCAATTGGTATGGAGAATACAGT
>JABUQX010092800.1:12500-15000 GCA_015478945.1 Trachelipus rathkii
TCCCCAAAAAAAAAAAAAAAAATACATAATACAATATAAAATTCTCAACACTAATATTATATAAGGAAGAAATATACAAATTCAATATCCTTCCACACACAGCAAAATCGGCAAAATACAACAGATGAAAATGATGAACTGTAAAAGCCCACATGTTATGCCTTACTGAATGATTATTGCCACATGCAATGTCAACTATTTGAAATCCGTCACTGGTGTAGAGATGACATCTTTTGATCGTTCAATAAATACAGGGAACCCTCCTAGGACTCGTTTCAAATTGGAATGTTAACTTGTTACTCGAGACGAAAATCTGCCATCTGTATTATCTCCTAATTGTTTATCTTCAGGAGGTAGATGAAAATAGGTAACCTCTCTTGTCAATTATCAAAAACAGATTCAGCGCCACAAACGGCCTGATAAAAATATGTTTAAAGGCTGCATGGGTATATATATATATGCTCAACAATATATATATATATATATATATATATATATTTTCTTATATATATATATATATATATATATATATATATATATATATATATATATACTATATATATATATATATATATATATATATATATATATATATATATATATATATATATATATACTATATATGAATTTGGTTTGTGTGGTGAATCTGAAGAGAGTTTGAGATTGGTATAGTAGTGAAACTATGGTCAGGAATAAGAGGAATAGATTACAGTGTTCAGATGGACAATCTTAGGAGCGTGTTAGGTGAAGAAGAATTAACTTGTCAAAATGAGGAATGAACATTTAGAGAGGTTGAGTGGTGTGAAGAAGGGCGTAAAATGAGTGAATAAAACGGAAGTACATTGAGATGGTTTTGGCCATATGGAAAGGATGGATGATAGTCAGTTGGTTAAGCGAATGTATTGTAGTGTGTGTGTAGGAATCAACCAGCTGGGAGATGAAGAAAAATGGATTGAGTCAGTAAGGGAATGCCTGAAAAAGGAATGTGAGTTTGGCGAGGCGAGAGAAAGATGCATAGCAGGAGTGAATGGCCGAGGTTTGGTGAGGGAGTATGGTTGTGGCCCGCCCAGAGGATGAACCACAGTGAGGGTCTGTTGCAGTCTTGTGAAACCTCTAGGGTGGATTTTCTGACTGCGACAAGTTCTCACTTGAGGGTATAAAAGACAGCGTAAGAGTAAAGGCTTTCTTTTCGACTTACGTCATGTATTTCTACTACTTTCTGTTTCCTGTATGCTACATACCTCCGCCCCCAATCTAGGATGGAGGAAGATAATATATATTTATATATATATATATATATATATATATATATATATATATATATATATATATATACCTCTATATATATATATATATATATATATATATATATATATATATATATATATATAACTATATATATATATATATATATATATATATCATATATATATAGAGCGACAGAGTTAGCAAAGGACAGCTGATGATGATGATTATGTATGTATGTATGCATGCTTGCCCGTGTGTATGTGTACATGCAACATATTAAATAATAAAAATATGGAACATTGTTTTCATTATGACAAGAACTTTAAATCAAACAAGAAAAATAAATACCTTGACAACTTTTGACTCTTTAAAGTTTATTTTACATGGTGTGTGTATTATTGAAGTTGTATTACCCACACCACATTGACCAGATCTGTTGTCTCCGCAAGAAAATACAGTGCCCTATCAGTTAAAAATAATGAACTGATTCTCCCAACTGCAGCAGACACAACTGTTAAATCTTTGATGGAGTCCAGCATAACTGGGGCATTACGGTTTTCTGTATCTCCAGTTCCTAATTGACCTTTTTCATTTCGGCCAAATGTCATAGCCTTTCCTTCTGCTGTTATTATGACTCCATGAGCTGAAGAGCAATGAGCAGCCACATAACATATTTTTATGCCTTCATTGGCAGCCAAATTCTTGGAGTCAAAATGCATCATGGATGGAATACATTTGTGATTTCGTCTCCCAATAAAGTCCCATTGTGTGCAACCATATAACCAAAGTTACCCTTTCCTTCAGGTAGGCTAAGTCTCTGCAAAAGATTTAAATAACTATAATAAATATTTCACAAAAATAAATAGTCGGCCCTAAATTGTCAAAGTGGATAAAAATATTTTAAAAATTCAATTCTGATAATTATTTTCAGTTATTAAACATTATTCACTAACAACTAGTATATAATTGTTATTCAGAAAATAACTACTGCTAATAATGAAAAAATTTAAAATGTCTATACAATCAATATAGCCAGCTCATAATAGCTACATATTAATTTTTTATAAAACTTTAAAAATACTATAATGTAAAAGCGGGGTCAACTGTTGTATAGGAGTATTGCTAAAGAAAAAATTTAATAATACAAATAAATACATTCAAGGCTTATCAAAGACATTAGATACCCAAAGGTATAGCATAGCAAAGATATATATATATATATATATATATATATATATATATATATATATAT
>JABUQX010092800.1:22500-50413 GCA_015478945.1 Trachelipus rathkii
TCCAACATATACCCTAAATATTTAAACTCAGACACTTGTTCCAGCTGCTCACCATCTAACATAACTTCACACTGAGGACTGTCCTCACTCACAACCATAACCTTACTCTTATCTACGTTTACTTTCAAACCCCCTCCTTTTAACACCCTGCCAAATCTTTCTACCAATCCTCTCAAAATCTTCAAAGTCGCCACACAAAACCAAATCATCCGCATATATAGGTAGGGCACCCTCCACTCATCTCCATTCTCCATCATTCTAACACCATTTCCTGTCATGCCCACCTTCAATTCTTTCATAACCCCATCCATATACAAATTGAATAACCAAGGAGACATAACACAACCCTGCCTCACTCCGTTATTAATACTAAACCAATCACTTTTGACACCATTTATTCTTACACACGCTTCTCACTCATCGTCATACATTCTTTTGATTCCATTCAGAAGCCTACCACCAACACTACACTAACACCTGCCATAGAGCTTCCCTTTATTAACCCTATCAATATGCCTGATGCAAATCCATAAAACTTAAATACAATTTATTCTTCTTCTCCCTCATTTTCTCTATCATTTGCTTCAATGTAAAGATTTGATCCACACATCCTCTACTACTCCTAAACGCACCTTGTTCTTCACCAATCAGTCCTTCAGTCACTCGACGCACTCTTTCGACCAAAATACCAGCATATATCTTCCCTACAGGACTCATTCTTTCCTTTAAAGTTCTTACAGTTCCCTTTATCGAAATTAAATATTATATAAGTAAGTATTATTACTGCTCTCCCTCCAATCTCTAAACTATCCCCTCCATAAACGCTTTATTACTCAACTTCAAGATCTAATCAATCAAAAACTTGCCTCCGTTCTTGATCATTTCACTAGTAATTTCATCTATACCTGCAGATTTACCATTCTTCAACTATCTCACTCTACCCATTTCCTCTTTGCTAATAACCTCATCCCCAAAATACCTATTCCTTCTTGTACCATCAAACCCACACACAGTCATTATCACCTCATCATTACTGCCAATATTATACAGATTTTCAAAGTGTTCTTTCCACACTCCACTCACATCCATTTCATCAGTTACAAAAAACACCATCCCTATTCATTATTCTGAGCAGGTTCCCCTTATTCTAATTTTTAACCTTTCGCGCTTCCTTCCAGAAGAGCTTCCTATTCCCTTGTATGTCCCCATTCATCCTCCTTCCAAACTGTTCATTTACCTCTTCTTTTCTCTTACGTATGCATCTTTTAGCATTTCCTTTTTTCCTCCTTATATAATTCCAAGCATCTTTCTTTTGAAACTTCATCATTTGCTTTTAGTACATTCAACCACGCTTTTTTTTTTTACTTTTAACCGCTTGCATCACCTCTTCATTCCACTCTTCAGGGGTATTGGTAATACTGCATAATTTAAAATTTCTTTAATATAGCGTCGGGCGGGGTGACGTGGACCACTTTAGGTATAACTTGGTCTCCGACTCTCCCCTAATGCACTTTTGGAATTTTTTTTTTTATAAATTGCACAGAACCTATAGACGGGAGTATGCGAAGAGAAAACATAATGAAAACTTAGTCATAAAAGTTTTATTAAAGTTTAATACCCCGAGTCAGCCCGGATCGTGGGAAAGTTTGAATGACACAGGATGACTGCACTTCATCTGTTTAAATTCGCCTTTTTTACGATACTTTCAATTTTATATTTTAATTTTTACTTAATATAATAATTATTTATCATATTAAATTCGTAATAAGTAATAAAAATGCCTCAATAATGATAAATAAAATACGAATATATAAGGTGGTCCGATTCACCCCTCTCCGCCCAAAAAATTTGACACTTTTGAACTTTTTTTTTTTTTTTTAAAATTTTTTTTTTTAAAAAAATTTTCATTTTTTATAATTAAACTTTTTTTTAAATTTAAATTAATTATATGTAAAAAAAATGTCAATAATAATACGCAAAATGTTTTTAAAATGGTGGTCCGAGCCACCCCTCCATCAATTTTTACGGCGGGGTGAATCGGACCATAGGCCCGTGATTTTGCCACTAATACTGCTTGGATCAAAAATTTACTTTGCCAGTTTAAAGCTAACATACTCGAGTGTATCCACTGAAAAAATAATTAAAATCGATCCACAATTTTTCATTTTATAACGAAGTTAAAAAAACTCACATTTTTCAAAAGTGAAGTTCTATTGAAGGAAATTTTGTACCCTAATTTCTAACATTTTTTAAAAATATAAAAACTTTCTAGAATTAAATATGATCTAAATAAAACTTGTAGTACTTCCGCGTGGCTATTAAATGAGCGAAAATTTTTTTTTTTTTTATTATTATTTTTTATTTTATTTAGAGTGGACCGAATCACCCCTCCTAAAGAGGCGGGCCTGGTCACCCCGCCCGACGCTACATAAAAAGAGTGTAATTTAAAAAAAAAAAAAAAAAAAATTTTTATTCTCGATTTTTTCTGCTAAGATAAAAATTTTGAAAATATATAAATTAAAAAAAATTTATATAGCGGTGCGATATATATATATATATATATATATATATATATATATATATATATATATATATATATATATATATAAATAAAATGAAAATAAACATTCTATGTTAAGCTTATGTTTATGCAAACATAGATCCATTTCAGTAAAGTTTAGATGTATGGCATTGATGAACCATATAGGTTAGGTTTCACATATACAGCATCAACAACCTACGTTAGGTTAGGGTTTAGGTGTAGGTGTACGCGCATTGACAATATCCATATAGGTTAAGTTTCAGTTTAGGGCCTCCTAGTTCAGGTTATTTTAAGATTTATTAATTTACACAGCTTTTGTATAATTAACAGAACTTTTCATAACCTGAACTAGGAAGGCTGTAAACCTGCTACTTTCCTAACTCAGCTGATTCGTCGATACTGCATACCTTAAACCTTAACCTACATGGATTGTTGGATGCCATAGACAAACTCCTAACCTAGATGGAACTACATTCAGGTAAACCCTAACCTAGATGAGTTACTTTCATTATATATATATATATATATATATATATATATATAAAGAGTTACACATCAAGGGTTAATACATATATATATATATATATATATATATATATATATATATATATATATATATATATATCATACCTTTATTATATTTAGTTAATCCCTTTATTTTTTTCTTATCATTATTATTCATTTCTACAATTTTTTTTTATTAGGCCCCTTATATTGCATTTAAAATAAAATTTGGCCCAAATTTTTAAAGATCGAATTTTACACTGATTTATCTATTGGCTACTGTCTTCCCTTTCCTCGCACTTTGTATTGTCGGCTACTTCATAAAGTGAGATAAAACAAAATTCCAGTCAGTTCGAGTATAAGAAAAACTTTGAAAGGCTATAATATTTTTTTCCTAAAAACATCAGTCATTTTATTCTTTATTTTTTTTAGAGTCTATCCTGTGATATTTATAAAAACCTGTGAAGCTGGGATTCTGCACTACTATTACCATCATTTTTCTTTTTTTTTTATGCTTCATTATAATTTATTTAAAGTCTATGCTATGATTTTTATAAAAATCTATTTAGAGGCCCTATTGTTAATAATTACCCAAAAATCAAATAAAACTTCAAATAATTTTTGTTATCATTTTTATACATTAAATGTTTATACGATAATAGTAGCGCAAAGGGGCTTCACCCCGATTTTTATAAATCACAGGATATACCTCTAAAAAAATAATAATGAATAAAATAAAAAACAAACATGGTGGTCTCTTTAGGAAAAAAGTTCCCTCTCAAAGTTGTTAAAACTCCCATAGACTTTAATTTTTGTTCCATCAAGGTAAGGTCTCATTTTTGGCCCTCTAGTTCAGGTTATGATAAGTTTTGGGTAATAGTCCGTTTTGAGGTAATGTTATCAGATATCGATATTTTTTCAGATAATCGTAAGTTATCGGATATTGTTGTTACCCCTTATTCCACTATAGCTTGTTCAAACACATAAGAGTGACATTGGCTTTGGCTAAATTTACATAAAATAATTTTTCAAAAATTAAATATTTATTTATAAATACGTATAGCTATATTAACTTAAATTATTTAAAATAAAATTTATGAAATTAAATAAAATTAAAAAATTTGAATTGTGCTACATTTGCATAAATTTTACTTAAGAAAAAAGTTTTTTTTCAATAATTACATATAAATTTTATTTTTTATTTTGTAATCTAATCAAATATCATAGGGTAAATGCACAGCAGGGTGGCGAACATGCATGGCAGACAGCTCGCTTCTAATGTGCGCTGCCATAAGTTTTTTTTAGAGCGATGCTCACGTGCACATCGTATTAGAAGCAGACTTCAGCAAGCATCTGACGATGCATGTATATCCACCGCTGTGGGCATTTATCCTATGGTATTTCATTGTAATATATATATATATTATATATATATATATTATATAATATATATTATATATATTATTATATATATATGTATATATATATATATAATATATATATATTATATTATAAATAAAAAATCTAGTGAAAAATATTTTATATTTATGTGTAAATGTGTGTATAAATTATGACTTATTTTTTATTTTTTATAATAATCGATTGCACTGTCATAAACACATTCTGTAAATTCTAAACCCAAATGCCAACTCTCTCTATGAGGCCAATATTTAAAATCGATTCTTTTCTAAAATATCAATTTCATAACATTACCCTCAAATGGACTATTACAGTTTTTTAGGTTATACCAGAGAAAATCTATATAGAATTAACAATCGTATCTAACCATAAAACAGAACAGAATGGTCTAAATGAAGCTGAGGCCTTATTAATTTTTTTTAAGAAAGCCTATGGGAAAAAATTTATAAACTTTGAGAGGCTCTAACTTTTTTTTTCCTAAAGATTTAAATCATTTTTATTTTTTTTTAAGGGTATATACTGAAATATCTCGAAAAAAGAAAAACATCTTATCAGCACATTTCATAGAAGAAGACTTTTATTAGCGACAACTTTGAGAGGGCATGAATAGAGTTATGTCTCTTTAAAGTGGCACCTTTCTGTCTATAGATGAATGGTCCGTTTGTCTGTGCATTGTGTGAATCGTAGTTTCTTATGGCTTTATAGATCCTGTGATGCACACTCTCACATACACAATTAGGAGTGAAGCCTCTACGCATAACTATTACCCACGATCATCTCATACGTTTTCTGCAACACACATATGGTATTTACGTTGAGGAAATATCTCTCTTGATTAAAGCTACATATGATCAAGAATGTAATACTTAATTTTATAATTTTATATACAGTATTCATTACTTAATTGGATTGAATAACACTCCACAATTTATACATATACAGGCCTATATAATAATAATAATAAGCCATCCTCCAGCTTCCTAAATTGTTAGAACAGTGAAAGTAACTTTAACTCAACTAACCAGAGCACACTAGGTTAGCATATTAAAGTCTTAGAAGTCAATCCTAAGTGTGTGTACTAGTGAAGTTTTGCGAAGTTTGCATGAAAACATTAATGTTTTTTAATAAAAATATTTTACTAAAATAATAGAATATCAATATTGTCAGTCTTGATGGGCCTATGTGGCTTTTGCCCGTCTCTATTTCTCTTATGATGGCAGCTCCTATTTATTATATATATACAATTTACTACCTTATATAACTATTGTATACAAACTTTAACTATAATTCTCACAACCGATGTTCTTGATAGGATTACATGTACATATTATGCTATGAGCCTTCAGAAACAGACTGTCCGGCTGATTATCATCGAGATTATTGACTCATATCTTTAGACTATGTACATAATACATCATATTCATTTAATTTACTATTATATTATAATAGCACTTTTATTATCATCTAACATGAAGAAAACACTTGAAGAACACGCGTGTCAACTCTAGCTCATCTCATTCTATTCTTACAATTAATAGAGGTATGAGTGTGAATAGACAAGTTATTGTCTTTTCGTCTTGCGACATATGCATTTGCACTATGTTTCATTAAGTACTGAAGATGAACGCTAGTACTCTGGCTCATTTCATCGTCGATATTGCGCGCTTTATAACAATGAGTTTGATTCTTTAGACACGCGAAATAGTTCAATTTCTAGAGTGATCTATTCCCATTCTTCCTTGCGGTGATGTGTCGTTCGTGTAAAGCTGTCCTCGTTTGATTCGAGGTCAATCTTCGGCCTGGTGTCTTTTGCTACTCGGCGGTCATCGCTTGTATTAAAACTTCGGTGGGCGGATCAGTTAAAGTATGCAATAATTGTAGACCTGTTGTCACAGGATATTAAACGTTAAATACATAATTAGTCGGACTATTTTAAGCGAGGATAGTCGGGTAAAAACGGCTGACAGTCATGGTAGCCTTGAGGTCTCAGTGTATCGTTTTAGGTCGACAATCTTATTACTAAATTCTTAAGTCGATATCAGATAATGACTCGCTATACATATATCTATGTTTATTTTCCGTAATTCCTTGGGCATATAGACCTATGGCTTAACTCTATATTTACGGTCTTATATATAGCGTCTCTGTATAATTTACTATCACTATCATCATATACTTATGCTATAATATATATTATGGTCATTGGTATTGTTATTAACATTATAAAGACTTATAGTCGTTATTACTAAATTTGTGTTTAAAATAGACGTAAGCTATAAAAACTTGAATTTTTAATTATATGATATGAGTAAAAGTTAACTATTAAAATTTAACTATTGTGTGGAGTTTCTCAATAATTATCTATAGATAATAAGAAAATTAAATTATTATCCTAAAAATTTTAAATATATGCGAGTATTTTTTTTTAACTTTGTATTTACTATAATTTAATTATAGTAAATCTATCACTATTGCAATTTTTAGACTACTTTATATCTACTTATCTACATATAAACAATATATTATATCTTAAAATTCACATAATTCAAACCTTTTAGTGGCTATATTTTTAATATACTTGCTTTCGATTACGAAATTGTCAGAATGTGGACCTAGAGTCTTTTATATATCGGAAAGTTCTTCATCTAATTCTTCTAGACGAGTTTAATACAATGAGTGCAGGCGATGGGCGATATTTACAAGATGAGTGGTGAGAGAGGGTGACAACTTGACCCCCTAAATTTGCAGCGTAAGTGCTAGAATACTCGATGTACTTATGGATTGTTTTGCAGAGTGCTGATCGATGTACATTAGTCTTAAGGTTTGACTATTAGATATTAAAGTGAGCGTGTGTGATAGAAATCGACATCATATCGAGGATAAATTTCTGAGTAAAGTAGTCTAAATATAGGTAGGAGATTTTATAGATAAGCGTTATGATAATAGGGTGAATAATAGCAATATTGATATGACGTAACATATAGGCCCTATACATTAGCTTGGTTGTAAGCTTGATTATTCACAATAGATAATGGAGAACTTCTCGTATTGGTCTTTCTCGTAGGAAGTTCTATTTAGTTTTTAAGATACTCGGCCTTTGGCTTCAAATCACCTTATAGTACTAGGTTGGGGATGTGGATAAGTGGCTCGATGATTGGATTGTAATTGTAGAGGTCAGAATTGTGAGGTAGGAGGAAGTAAATGTCGATGATGTTTAAGAAACATTTTTAGCTATGTATTTCATAATTTTGATTTTTTTTCAAAAGGCACGTCGTGATACTATAAGCTTAGTTACGGCTATGTTTCGAAGTAAGTTGTGTTTGTTGGTCGAGATACATCCTTGTGATGAGTGTTTTTAGTGAAAAGCTGAATGCTAATGGACCCACGCCCAAGCATCTTTTACGCAGCAAATCTTTGTAATTGGCGTAATCATTTTTTCTTGTGAACGGAATGAAGAGAGGCGCAGATAAATACTTTAGTTTTCAACATAATAGATACGGTATCAAGTAATTGAGAGGCTACGCGTGTGAGTATACAATATGGAGCGCTTTCACCAGAGATATTGATGGTGTCTGGCATAGAGAAATCATATAGAATAGTTTTGTACTCAAATCTTCACGCTTCAAATAATATCTTCTACCAAAAGCTGTCATACGCTATACATAATGAGATATAGCATATGTCGCTTGTAATGTCTGTATCACACTATAGATATGTTATTCCCATATATACGAATTATTAATATCTTTTTCACCAATTAGAAACTACTGTCATGTGTTGGCTCTAAGAGTTTTAATGATACAATAATTCTCGAGTTGCATAAAGGAATTGTCCACGCACTACATCTAAGTCTCCTTCTATATTTTCGGAGTTGGTGTTATTGATGGCCTTGATTTCCTGTAATCGCCCCGACATCCCTTTTCTCACCCCCTGATGAATAATTAACCTACGGGAGCGAAAGAGAGGAAAGGAAAGATTGGAAGCAACTAATTTTGAGAAGCAGAAAGAAAAACCTTTAAAATAAGAGCGTATACGCGAGACATGTTTAATTACATAGTAACCTTCGTCAGAGATACTGGTTTTCTCTGTATTTTTTTTTCAATCTTCTAACCCTTTTTCGTCGTTCCCACCGTTTCTCGTCTTGCATTTACTCTTCAATGTCACACTTTCAAAGGCGAAATTAATGTTTCCTTCATTTATTTAATTGAATTTTTTTAGGAACCTTGCCGGTAAACTTCGTATTAACCTTTAATTTCTTTCAAATGCATTCCAGATCCAATAATTCGCATCTTCAAGTCTTCCTTTGAACAGCAATTTTCAAAATAATATTCCTACCCTTTTTTTCTCCTATGTGTTATTATCCATTCTGTTTTGTTTTTTTTCATTTGAAGGTCGTTGTCATGGTAACCAAGTTGTATGTTTAGGGTACAGGAGTTGTTGTTATTGTTTTCCGCTAGATGGCGTTGGGTTTTGAAGGAACGTTTGTCCTGTTAAATAGAGAGAGTGTTGCCTTCTGATGGTCAATTATTTTTTTTTTTTTCTTCGTAGATGCTTACACTCTTAATATTTTCTGATCTTAACCATCGCCCACAACACTTCCCCCCCATCTATGTAATATTAAAGAAGATTTTAGACTACCGAGAGTAAGGTTTGGTCTTGAAAAAATAGAACAGGAAGTGAAATCTTAGTAGCATGCCGAAATACTCGGTTAGATATATATAAATTTAATAAATGATTTCGTGGCCATCACAATTGTCAATTCAAGTGCGTTTGGATAAGGATTTATAGCTTGTCCCTACAGGCTACTGTCGCTTTGCCAAAAGGTATTATTTAACAGATTTTATCATCTTTGTATATATACAAAAAAATATAATTTTCTAAAATTTAATCAAATTTTTATAGGTAATTTATTCATGGAATGAGAGAATTCTTTAAAAAAAATTTATCTTTCACTCTATATAAAGTCATATATTTTAAAATAATAGTATTGTACATCAAGTGCGTTTGGATAAGATTTATAGCGTTGTCCCTACAGGGCTACTGTCGCTTTGACAAAGGTTTATTTAACAGATTTTATCATCTTTGATATATACAAAAAAATATAATTTTTCTAAAATATAGAACAGATTTTTATAGGTAATTTATTCATGGAATGAGAGTTCTTTAAAAAAAATTTATTTTCCTCTATATAAAGTCAATATATTTTTAGAAATAATAGTATACCATTTCAATTTCGTTTTCTATCGTTCGGAGGGGCTGTACCAGTGGTCTCTTCCCTGAACTTTTAAATTTTTGAAAAAGTCATTAAAATAAAGTACATTATATTTTTCATTCAAATACACCGATCATCCGAGAAAATTTTTAATTTTTAATAAGATCCTGATCATTCGATATAATAGTTATTTTTGGTGACTAACTATTGATGGTAAATAGATGACATTTAATTTTAAAGTTGATGGTATTCTATTTGACTCCATGCATTCCAGTGTAGATATCTTTGGCTTCCCTTCCACAAGCCACTCCGTCATTTCAACTCGTCAGCTAAAATGGCGGGATTGCCTGTTCGAAAAGTTGCCGCGAAATCTCGCTGGAATGTAAAGAGTCGATTTTTAAATAAATTAGTTTGATATTTTTATTTATTGTATATTTTAATAACAACTTTATGAATTTTTAATTGAATTTATTAATTAGACTATGAAGAAACTTTCATTTTAAATTTATTATTTATTTATTTTGATCTTTACTAAATAATATTTTGGGTAGTTTGCATATTTATTTTATATAGCACTAGATGGCAACTCAACGGTTGGAGTCATTGGCTGTTTGAAATTTTTGGCTATAAGAAAATCTTTTCATGACTATCCTATAATAATTATCATATATAAATAAATGTATAATTTTCATGCAACAAGAGATATTATATATAAGACAAGCGACCTCACCAATTTTGGAAACTTTTTTTAATTAATATTTTTGCCGATTTTGGCTTTTTTTCGGTAGTATGACTATTTTTTCACATAATGGATATATTTTTAAATTTTTTGTTACTATCGGAATTTTAGTTGTTATTTTTTTAACACTATAAATGGCGCAATGCAATGCCTTTACATAGATTTACGGGTGTCTTTGAATCACAATTTCCTTACATAGGATTTCACAATTTTTCATTTTCTTGTCATTTTTCATCGTTTGTATATTTATCACTATCGTTTTTGTTGTTATTTTTATTTTTATTATTATTATTCTTATTATTATTCATATTATTATTATTATTATTATTATTATTATTATTGATTAGTTATTAATGCTGATAATATGAAATTTGTGTAAGTGGATTTTGACTTTCTGATTCAAAAGTGGTTTTTATTTTTATTCATTGATATATTTATTTTTCACTAAGATGTTCTGCGTTGAATTTCTAAAGTAATTTTCCACTACTTGGATGGGGGGAAAGGGGGTTTGGAGATTCTTTTTGGATTAAAGGCCGCTTTGTTTTTCTTTTTACTGCGTGACCTAAATTTTTCAGGATGGTGGCGATGAGGTGGTGTTGCCGCCACATGTTCTTTATTTATTTTTTTCTAAGCTGTAATTTTGAAGAGCTCATCAGCTATGTAAGTTAGTGTGTGGATATTAACACTCACAGCGATTTTGTGTAAATTTTGAGACACGGAGGGTGGCAATGCTGCGACAAGGTATTCATTCACTAAAGTCGGCTGCGTTTTGAGGAGAGTTTCGGCGTTTTCTTCTCCAATAAGTCTCCTTATTCGAGAGAGGAATTGACTTGGGAGTTCGTTTTTACGTAATTTTTCTTGGAGGACATCACGTATATTTTGTTCATTTGATGTTGCGTAGGTTCTTTTTATTGTTTTCAACAATTCTTTATAAGTATTATTTTTGATTGGGGTTTTGATAGTGGCTAACAAATGAATTGGGAGCATTGGTGCTATTAATCTTAATTTTTCTTGGCCACTTTTTAATTTTATAAAAGTTTTGAATATAATTGTTACGTGGCCGCTTTTAGCCAAATTTGTACATCATTTTCAAGAAAATTTTGAAGTCTGATAGAGTGCGCAAACTTGTTTTCGGTTTGGCGGGAAGAAGGGTGGCGGGATTTCAAACTCAGCCTCTGATGACGAAACAGATGGGACCTCCCTCATCTGTGTGCGAGGGGGAAAACTTTCGTTGGGGAGATGGCAGATTTCCCTTCGCTCTCTTTTTTTTTGAAGTGGTGTTTCGCCTTTCGTTTAAGGGCTTAGATTTCTTTTTTGTTGACAAACCAATTTTTCTATAGCCTGTTGTTCTTGACTGGGTTTTGGTGTCGTTTTGAGTCACTTGTTTAGGCGTTGGTTGGTTTTTAAGCCTAATGTCGAGAGCTTGATTTTGAACTCTCAAATTTCCGAAATAGCAAACGGTTTTTTTCGGTGTTACCAACTCGGAAAATGTTATAATAACGGACTTTTCCTTTCTTATTTTCAATGAAGTTATAAGAAGCTTAATTCTCACGTTATTATTAATTGTGACTCAAAATAATTTATTTAATGTTGTTGTCCAAATATCACTATTCTTAAGCACTGAAATCACGAGTAAAGTAACGGAATCATTTTTTTTTTTTCTTCTGTTGTTTCTCTTCGATTAATTTGGAATTTTCGCAATTGAGTTTCGTTATGTGACACTTAATGTTTAAGGGTTTTGGGGTGCAGCTTCGTAGGGGGCAGCAGACCCCTAGAGTGTCACTTCGCAGGGTCACCGACGAGTATGTCCTTAACACCCGTAAATCAACCTTCGGCTATCAAATAGAGGGGGACTTGCAATTAATATGGTACTTTTCACGTAAGTGCTTTTACATTATATGAGTGATATGACAAGGACAATATGGTGATTTGATCAATTAGTAAAACATGAGGTGTAATTCTATGATGGCACAAGAAACGCTCTAGCATAAATGATAACACACATTATAAAAACTGACAAATAGGTGAATGGCACGAATTCCTAATCTAAATGACCTGCGAGTATGAGGTCGAGATTGATACCGCCTCATCGTGGGAGGGGTGTCCAAAGACTGATCAGGAGTTAGCTTGGCATGGTCCCTTGTGGGCACTTGCCGCCAAGCTTCGCTCTTTGTTTGGCGTCTCTTTCTTGGGGAAGAAAGAGGCGCGAAAATACTTTAGTTTTAAATAATAGATACGGTATACAAGTATGGAGGCTTCACCAGAGATTTGATGGTGTATGCATGAGACGGCCAATTGAGCCGTCTTTACAGCTGCATACGCTTCTAATGACATGCATCGCTTTTGTCTTACAAAGTATTCCTGCTATCAATTTTCACCTTATATATATATATATACCAGAAATATTAGTATATAAGTATATATATAGTATTTAGTATTTATACCTTATCTATATATAATTATATATACCTATATAATATATTTACATTGATAATAAATATAGTAATATGATTATTATTATATAGTGTATATATACATATTATATATTATATCTTCGGACTGAATTGTTAGGAGTAGTTAAGGATGCAGAATTTTGCATGACACGTGTTTCGCAGGACGCGATACCAAGTAGAGGTAGTGAGAACAATTTATATAATTGAGATACATATTTGACTCAAAATGAGCTGAACACTGGCTGTGCACTCTTTATTAGGCTGTATGTATGTGGAATACGGTTATGTCATAGTATAAAATGATGACTCAGTTGAGTATGGAGGTGATGGCTACTCCGCCATCGTGTCAATTCAAGTGCTAGTATTCATAAAGTCAGCTCTTATGTCGTGTGCAGAGTCAGTAAGTCGGTGCGAACGTAACCGATCAGTAGTAATAAGGATCACTAGGTGATCGTGGTGTTGGGCTTCTCGAAATGAATTGTACTGAGTTGAGTACGCTGACGGTATGGGGGTGAAATTTGAGAGAAGTATAGACTTCAAGAGAGCGACAATCGTCAAGTGACGTATGTCAGGAATTTGGCAACACCAGTATTTTGAGTGATGACGCGATACATGTGAGTAGATAGTCCAGATCATGTTTGTCTGAGTCCTGTGCTGTCTTTTCGGAGCCGAGTGGGGGGGTGCATCATTGTTCTATGTGTGATATGCAGTTGTGGGATTCTTGTGATTTGAATGGTTGCTTGTTGGCGTACGATTTTTTTTTGGTTACTGGAACATGTTGCTTAATCTCTGTAGATGCGGGACGAATTATCATGTGCTGTATGGTAATAGTGCGATCCTGAATTGTGAGTGTAGGTGGGTTGCGAAGCGTGAGATTTCTGTGTTTTTTTTCGTAGTAGATTGGTCATTGTCACGCTCATTTGTTTATTGTGTGTAAAAGAAGTATAAATTATTATCAGAGCTGCAGAGGCTATAATCATTAATCGAGATAGAAGTGACTCTGAACACACCTTGGGTGCGCTGCGAATAAGTGCGACGGACAAGAGATCTCAGTTGAGATGAGAGAATGTTGCCGCTCAGTATTGTGGAGAATCCGGTTAGGAGGTGTTTACAGTGTGTGTTAGGTTATGTGCAAGTTCTATCTGTGATCTTATTGGTTTGGAGCTTGTTGATGGTGCTAAGGATAGCGGTGGCTGGCATGTGAGTATTCGCCAATGGCGCGGCTGACGGCAGCGTGTCCGTCCGGAGCTTGACAGTTCGTTTCTTTATCTTTCCGTAGGGGAAGAGGGTGTCGGTTCGATGAGATCGATGGAGAAAGAGTTTCAACTAAGGGCTTTGCATAGAATACTGATGATAATTGATATTGTAGAGGGTTTTTATATATGTGGGACGGCGCAGAGAGGCGGTCGGTTCTAGGTGTGTGTGCTATGAGTTCTAGATAGGCATGTCAGTGAAGAAAAGTGTTTGCGATTGTGTGTGTAGTCCCAGTCGCGTAGGTCGAGTGGTGATTGGGATTTCTGACTGACGATATATGTTAACCGTAGTTGCTCGTATAATATTATGTTGGTTGCGGCTCTTACTTTGCTGGCGCTTATAAGGCGTGTGGGCATGTAGTGGCCGTGTCAAGTATGAGCGTCATCAGTGCAATACATAGGTCGAGAAAGTTGGTCGTGTATATGTGAGTAGAGGCTTGTGTTACAGAAGTGCTGATAGTGTAATCGGAGTGATCTATAGTCTATCTGTCAGGATTCGGTCTGTCGTAGTATGGTTGATTCATAGTACTGTATTATATAGTATGATAGTAGTTAGTCTAATATATTTATAATATAATTATACTATATTATTATACTATATATAGATATATTATATATTATAATGAATGATATAAACTTTCGGCTATTTATAAGTGGTTGAGCGTCCAGGAGCTGAAAAATTCATAATTAGACTTCGTCTATGGTTATTTTTTATTAATTCTTAAGGGTAATACATTTTAAATTTTTTTGTGTAAAGCTAAACCTAAAACTTACAACAACCTATACGCTAACCTAACTACCTTACCTTATACCTATAACCTAAAGTTCCAGACTAACCTCTAAATTAACCTAACCTATATATTAGGACCGGAGTCAACCACTGCTATAATTATAAATAATACTAGTTAAGTTATTATATAGTTATAGAGTAGTAGTTTATATATTTATATATCATATATTTATGATTATATAGATTTACTGAGTTATTATATGATGTTAATTAGTAGTCTATTTGTTATATACTAATATATTATATACTTTATAATTAGTATTAGTCAAGGTGATATCTGATTACTTACGTAGTTAGGCGTACGTTATGATAGTATATATTACTGATGATTATCGTAGTGGTTACTAGTATATCATATATATACTAGTATATATTATATATATATATATATATATATATATATATATCTTATATATATATATATATTATTTTCCTATATATATTATATATATATATATTATATAATTTATATATATACGGGAGGTTATATCATTGATTTCGACCGTAGCCGAATGCGGTCGCAGTGGACACCAGAAGGGAAGCAAAAAACAGCAAGGCCAGAAGGAAAATGAGAGGCTGCAAGAAGAAGGAAAAATATGAAATCTCAATGTTATTTCTGAAAAGAAGAACATCTGAAGTCTATTCTAGAAGTGGTCTAAATATATATGTTTTCAGAAGAGAGATTGCTTTTGGTTAAATTTAACGATAAACAACTAAACAAAAAAAAAAAAATTTTTAATCATTTTGAAAATTTTTTAAAAAATGCAAAATTTTATTTTTACATTTTATAAATCAATTTCATTTGAAGTTTTGGATGGAGAATTGCAAAATGTTTATTTTATGCTCTTTTGGGTAACTGTCGATGAAAATTCAAATCACCGGAAAATGAAATAATAAAGAAGAAAATTACTGAAAACTAACTCCTAAGATTGAAGGAGGTGGAAGACTGCATTTGCGCTCCAAATAAGACTCGGATCGAATTCCATATGATAGCCGTTAAATTATCAAAATTTATCTTCCTCTGGTCGGCAAGGGCTGGAAAACCGCCCTTGCCTACCATTTGTTCCTTTTCCGTGAAGTGGTGGTATTTAACCCCTGTCAATTTTAGATTTATCACCCCCCCAACACCCCACGGTCAGCACTCATCATTTGCAACCATGCTGGAAATGGTGATATGTATAAATAAAAATAATAAAGTAATCATATAATATACATATATTATATATATATATAGGAGTATATATAATATATATCTATATATCATATATATATATAATATACCTTATATTATATATAATATATTTTACCAGTAAAATATATCTAATATTATCATATATATATTATATATATAAGTATATATATACTAGTACAAATCATATAATACGAGTATAATATATTTTGTATTTAAATTTTATAATACATTTTTCTATTATATTACTTTCATATTATATTAAAATTTTTATATTTAAAAATTATTACCTATATAGTATATATATATAGACGTATATATATATTATGATATATAATATAATATATATATATATATAATATATATATATTATTATATATATATATTATATATATATATATATATATATATATTAGTATTAGTTAATGGACATGACATCCGCATCCGCATCCCACCTCGCAATTTTGCGGATACATCCCGCAACTAAATTTGACCATCCGCATTCCAGCAATCCGCATCCTCACTAACCCTGCACATCCGCATCCTCTTTTGAAAAATGAGGATGTTGTGAGGATGTTTTCTACAGTTGATTAAATGCATATAAAATAAATATTTTATTGGCATCTTTATAAATGGATCATTCAGTCAAGAATATAACAAATTTATTGAAATTTCGATTTCTCTGGCATTATACTCACAATATACGTATATATATATATATATATATATATTATATATAAGTTATATTAATATATATTAGTATTATTAGTATAATGTTCAAGCACCACACAACTCTGTAAAACGTCATCGTCTCCTACTTGATTTAAAAAAGAAATCAATTCTTTCTCGCACGGATCTGGCTAAGATTTGGTCCAATTAGTACTGAACACGTTGAAATTAATATATCATTTATATAGTTATATAGTATATTATAATATTATATATACTTAATATATATATATATTATATATTATATATATATATTTCTATATAATTATAATACTATTATATATATATATAATATCACTATTATAATCACTATGTTATACTATACTATATATATTATATAGTAATAATATAGTATATATCCCCTATATAGTAAATATTACCAATATAGTCTATATATCTATTGAATATAGATATATATACCTATATCCTAACTAGATATATATATATAATAATTAATATATAATATAATATAATATATATATATATATATATTATATATTGCGTTTTTTTCTGGGCACTTTGAATCGGGACCGCATTGTGTGGCCGTTGCGTCGGCTTCTACGGCTAGCTATAATTGAATTGACTGCTTGACTCTGGTGACGCTTCGGCTTTCTGCCGCCGATAAGATGGGAGCTGTAATTCTTTGATGGTATGAGCAGGTTCATTCCTTCTCGACTAATCTTTCCTCGTCAGCTCATAATCCATGGTTCAGTCGTGCTTGCTCTCTGGTCATTTAGGCTATAGACAGTGCGTATCGGGGGATGGAAAAACATTCTCGTTCTTCTCTCACAGTGCTTGAGCTAATTTTCAATCTCCCAGCTAGAATCGTTGGGCAGGGATAAAATGTAAGACCTCTTCGTCGAGCACACAGCGGGCCTTCATCAAAAAAGTGCAGCTATCACCTTACCCACTTGATTCTCCTTACTTCGATAAATCTTTCTGGCCTCTTGCCAAAAACCATACTCTAACAACTTCGTAATAAATCTGTCTCTACTCTTCCCTTATTCGATCTGTTGGTTTTGTTTTGCTATATGCTTCAACTGAATAAGGAAAAATCTCCTTTGGCCGTCTGGCTCACCTCTCTTCCCTTCTAACTCAACTCCTAGAACGTTATTCTGGAGGCACTCCCTCCTCCTCCTTAATCCCTCCCTCTCCTCCTCCTCACTCCTCCTCTTCTCCTACTCCTCCTCCTCCTCGCTCCTCCTCCTCCTCCTCCTTCTTCTTCTTCTCCATCAGGTGTCCCCTATGTCCATTTGGTTGCCTGTGATTACATTGCATATTGGGTGCATGGTCATGAAAATCTGTGAAACGTTAGGAAGGCCGGGTGGCCGCGGAATTGGCATACCCTCCCGAGTTTTGATGGAGATGGTGCTTTCCGTGCTGACCCGCCCCTCGTTCAACTATATTCTCTAGTTCTCAATACTAATACTTTCGCTCAGTGTTGGAAGCACGCACGTGTCCAACCTATTTATTCCGAAAAAAAAGGACCGCTCTGATCCTTCTAACAATCGCCCTATAGCTCTCACTTGTTCTAATCTAAAGATCTTTGAACCCTTTCTCAACTCTCATTTTCTTAGATCATCTGGGAGTCATCATTCCCTTCTTTGCGATTGCCAGTACGGCTTTCGGAGCACGAGTTCTAACTGGCGATATACTTTTCTATCTAACTGATATTATGGTTTCCGCCCTCAGGAACTACGGAGAGACTTGCGTGTGGCGCTTGACATATCCAGGGCAGATTTGACCGGGTATGACACTCGTCACTGCTCTCCAAGCTCCCTCCTTTGGGGTTTCCTTCCTTCTCTTTGCTTACTAATGTCTAGTTTTCTTTGAAATCACTCAATATGAGCTGTTGTTGATGGGGCGATTTCTTTTTTTCTGTCAAAAAGTGGTGTTCCTCGGGTTTCTGCTTATCTCCTACTTTAATTCCTACTTTTCATTAATGATCTTCTCACCTGCAACATTTAACTCTAGTATCCAACTGCGTTAATGCCGATGACTCGAAACCCTTCATATCCACACCTTTCAACCTCATTGTCAAAACTTCTGCTCCCTTCTTTTACTTCTAGAAATTTGCCTCTCGTCTTAAGATCCTTTCCATTTCTATTGCTCCGCTGATCTGGATAGAATATTTCTGGTGGGGTCGTCTGAACCTTGGTGAAATTCAATTCTTTAAAAAACCCAACTCTCTACAAATCTCCCTCTCTAAGACACCTCTAAACTTTCTTATCTCTTTCAAAACGGGTTGTCTCATCGTCCTGTACCTTTTGAACTCCAATATAAAACATCTCTTTGGCCTTAACATAAAAAAAACCCAAAAAAAAAAAATGTGACTTTGGAAACCTCTACATCACAGGCACCGAGCCACGACTTCCTGGCCATTCACCGCCGCGTCGATTTCCTACTACAAACCTGGCAGGTGCATCCGTTCTTCTCATGCCAAACATATACCCTAAATATATATTAACAAAAAAATGTCTTGAGAAACCTCACTATACACAAACGGTTGCTAGGGAGGTCTTAAAGAAACTGGAGTTCATGTTTTTAAGCTGACGAGACATTTTTTGCTCTCTGCTACGATTGGCTCCAGCTCACTAAAAGGCCTCACCATCCGCCGCTTGTATGGAGTACAGCACTCATCATCAGGGGGGGGGGCCTGTTTTTCACACCCGGCTTTTTGGATAGGGTCGAGGCAAAAGGCCAAAGGCTTATACAACTGTTCATGCCCCTTTCCAGTTCAACTTGACCCTCTAATCTTTACTGTCGCGATGTTTGGTTGGCTTTTATCCCTCTCTTTCTATAAGGTACTAGGCTGCTCGCACGCAGCGGCAGGTGCTAGAGGGAGCCTTATCACTCGCGTACCACCACCTTTTACGTGGCCCTCTGGTAGCACAAGGGGTGCCTGGTGTGGCGCTAATTGAGTTCCGATGTTGGAATCACCTTATAGGTAACTCCTGCTTGTTTCGCTGCGGTGCTGACTTCAGAACTGAGGACTGTCCTCCTCGCCCCGACGGTGCCTTCGTTTCCTGCCAACCTTCTGTTTCAGCAGGAATTCTCTTCCATCTTCTGGTTTTCCTCCTGAATTTAATCTCTCTCACTTTAAAAGCCTGCGTCTGTGCTCTTCTGCGTAGTTTGTGTTAGTTTTAATGGATATTTGAGGTGTGCAACACCCCCTCCTTGAATAGGGCTCTGCCACTGAGTGGTGGTTCGACAAACCTGTAAATATATATATCATATATATATGATATATTTATTATATATATATATTTGTATACTATCATATATATTTATTATATGTAATATATATATATATATAGTATAATAATCGATAAAGGTTTTATGATATTAAAATAAAACATCCGCATCCGCATCCCTTGCATCCACTCATATCTACTTTAGATACGCATGCCCCGCATCCGCATCCCACGCATCCCCTCATTCCTCTTTAAGATTTTCCGCCATCCGCATCCACGCATCTCTTCATCCTGCCTTTAAGACTGGAATCCCGCATTTACCGCATCCCGCATCCCGGCAAACAGTCAAATTTTGACATCCGTCCAGTCCATCACTAATATATATAATATATTATATAGTATATATTATATATATTATATAATATATTATTACCTAATATATAAATATATATATATATATATATATATATAAATAATATATAATAATATTATTTTAAAGTATAATAGTATTGTATATATATATAAGTTTATATATACTATATATATATATATATATTATATATCTCAGCATTTTCCTTCATGACTGGCAAGGTGTGTTGGTGTGTGACAAGCATTTAACAAATATTCACCAGACTGATTCCCGAAAAGAATAAAATAGTAAAAGGGGGTTTTTCAGCCCCTTGCTACCTGGGGAAGAAAATTTTAAAAATTTTTCTTCATATGACCCGAACCTCGGAAACCGCAGCTTCACTTTTTACAGCTTTATTATTTTAAATTTCTTCATTCTTTATTTTCTTTTTGTATAATTATATTAAAAAATTAAGCAAAAGAAAGTAGTTAAAATTTTGCAACTCCAAACGATTTTTCCAATGCAATTAATTAACTTACACATTTAAAATTTTTACACTCTCAGGAGATTCCGATTGTAAAAAGACTTTTTTGCTGTTAAAAGTAGTTTGGACGGTAACTTTAAGCCTAACAAACATTAATTTCTCCCCAATGAAAAGCACTGCGTCCAAAATACCACTTTTTGAGAAGTATTTTAAGCTAATGTTCTCGTTTCTCCACAATTTACACATTTTTCAGACCCTTTCGCCAATCTCACTCCTAACTCGCCGCCCCTTTTTCTTCTGCTCTTTTTGCCCCCTCGCCATCTGGGTTTTCCCACTTGCGTCCATATATAAAAGCAGATATCTCAATAATTAAGATATACATAATTATAATCTACATATATAAAATATATACATACGATAATTATATAAATATAATTACTATATATATGAAAATATATAATATCTATATTTATATATTATATGATTACTCTTAAATCACCTAATAATCTACTGCCACTTCAGTATATAATATATATAATATATGATAATAAATATCCATATATCTCAATCTATATGTTATACAATAAGGGTATAATTTACCCGGTATACTCAGCCAACCCTGCGTACTGAATACAATATATATATATATATATATATAGTATATAATATATAATATATATATATATATATATATATTCATATATATAAGGTAGTATAATATACTATACTATATATAAATAAATATAATATGATACCATATAATTATATATATATTAATATATAGTATATATATATATAATATATATATATATATATATATATATTAATATACTATATATACAGTATATAAGTAACTAATCTATCCATATTCCATATCCTATAAAAATTATATTAGGTCAAATAGGTAGGACTATCCAAAACTATCTCACATCATACCTCTATAATATATATATATATATATATATATAATATATTATATATATATATATTATATATATATATATATAATACATGGATTTTTTTGGCCGCCTTGGATAAAATCAAAGCTAGGTTTAAAACTTGGATTTATTACTTATAGAGTACATTTCTTAAATTAAAATTACAGATTAAAACGACATTCAACTATTATTCTTCACTTTGAGTATAAATGGTGCTTGTTACTGACAAAATTTTTTTTATATGGCCTCTGTCAATTGTCAAAAAGGTTGAGAACTACATAGTGCTGTGAAGGAAATATTTTCTTCCTCACTTGGTGTTAACTATTAAGACAATTGAAAAAGGCCATATAAAGGCGAAAGTTTTTGTCAGTAACTAGCACCATTTATACTCAAAGTGAAGAATAATAGTTGAATGTCGTTTTAATCTGTAATTTTTAATTGAAGTGTACTCTATATGTAATAAATCTAAGTTTTGAAACCTAGCTTTGATTTTAATCCAATGGTAAAAAATCCATTATATAATTATAAACTCTATGAACAGAAAGTAAGACATGAAAACAATATATAAGTATTAATATATATTAGATAATATGCATTTCACAAATTTTGGAAAAGGAATATGTGATATGATAATATATATAAATATATTATTATATTATATATAATATAATATATATATATATAATATTATAATTTAGGCCGTAATTGTATGATTAGACTGACACGATTCGCATTTCCTTCCGTTGGTTGCCAGGTCTTACAAATTTGACTTTCCGACTGTCCTTTTATGCCAAAGGTAAACTTATAAAATTATATATATATATATATATATATATTATATTATATCTCTATAGTATACTATATATATATATATATATACTATATAATCTATATATATATATATATATTATAATATAATATATATATAATATATAATATATATATATTATATAATTATATATATAATATATGTATAAATATATATCCAATATATATATATATATATATATATATACTATATACTAAGTTATATATATTATATATTATCATTATATTATTAATAGATATTTACCTAACCTAGACTAATAATATATATTATTAGTATAATATACTATATAATATACTATACTATATTATAATATACTATATTATATATCTTAATCCATAAACAGTAAATTGTATTTCGCATAAAAGGAGTCGGAAGGTAAAATTTGTAAGATTTCGCAACCAACGGAAAGAACTTTGATGTGTCACTATATATGATAATACTATATATATAATATATATATATATATATATATATATATATATATTATATATATATATAGTATTATAGTACTATTATTAATCTGTGTTTTACCGTACCAAACTTTAATCCCTGACCTAATGACTTAATAGCCCTCAGTAGGACCTAAACCTAATGGATTTTGTTGCCCTCTCAGTACTACCTCTAATCTATGGATCTTGTTAGCCGCCCTCCTAACGTTTGAACTACCCTAATGAATTCCTGCTAAGCCGCGAGTACTACCAAACCCAATGGATTTTTGTTAGTTTCCTCAAGTGCCAGATAATTCCAAAATTAAGTTTGTTGGGTACCATGACGGACGTCCCTCAGCTAATGAAATTATGAATTATATTAAAGCATGTGAAGATAAAAATAAATGATATATATATATAATATATATATATATATAGTATATATATACTCTATATATATATATATATATACTATATTATATATGTCATTATAATCATATATTTATTTATATATATATATATATACTATATAATATATATTATTAATATTATTTCCTGTGGAATAAAATTTTTAAAACTGAGTACAGTAGCAATATAAAATACATAACACTTTTACATACAGTTTACTCTCCTAACGTAGATGATATTTTTACCCTGTGACTCAAGGGCTATGACCCTATTACCGTATGGACCTGCCGCGACACTTTGAGGGTGGTCTTTCTAAAGTGGCCAAAGAATGAATTGGACGCACGATTAACAAAACTTAAGAGGGTTTTTAGAAACGGAGGATTTGTAAATTATTATCAAACAAGAAACAAGGTAATTAATATTTACAGCTTATTATTAAAAGGGATCAGGCGGAGTTATAAAAAAAAATATCCCGTACCTTCAATTTCGCTTTCGACAATTACTTGTTTTGAACTCTGAAATAAAATTATAATTTTTTTATTATACAAAATACTAAATTCCCTTTACCCTCGAGACAAAACACAAGTTTTAGAAAGATCTAACAATTAATCACACAGCATCCATTTCCAATAAAGGTTCGAAAAAATAAATCTGAAAAAGTTATTGTCCTGAAATAATATGTCTTTAACTTATTATATATAAAAGGACAAATTCTAATAAAAGGGACAAATTCTGGCAACATCGAGTTTAAGTCCAAACTGGTCAGTCCTATCTAATATTAAGACCCATATAATTAATATATATCATATATTATATAGTATAATAACCTATATATATATATATAATTTAATATATACTTATATAATTATTATATATATTATATATAGTAGTCTATAGATAGAATATAATTACTAGATTATTATTAAAAATAGTGATTGTAGTGAGAGGGGTAAAAAGAGGCAGATTGAAGTTACACAGCAGATACTCTGTTCATTTTTATATACGATTTGTTTTTCAGCTTTTTGTTTTTTTTTACTTTTTTTTTATCATTAAAGAGAAAATTCCGAAACGAAAATATAGTGAATACATAAAGTTATAGGAGATATCGATTTATACTCATTTTATTATTAGTACATATATATATTATCTATATATATATATAACTATAAATATATATTATATTTTATATTAATATAATAATATATATTAGTATATATATATAGACTATATATATATACCCTATGTTATGTTATACCCATATAATTATTAACAGGCTATTTGAACTAATCACACGTCGACAAGGGGGTGAAATGGGCCGACAGTCAAATGTTGACACCTTTATTACATCGAATAACGTCTGATGCCATTTTCCTTTATCAGTTTTGGGTGTGGTCGAGATTCAACTTATGAAAACATTCTTTTCAAAAATGCTCCTCCAAATTTCTTCCCAAAAGCCGCTCATTTATTATTTTTGTGAATGTGTCAACGGAACATTTTGGACGCCATACTGAAATTTTTTTGTGTCGACGATTTGGACATTTGATTCAATTACTTTATTTTTCTATATAAGTACAAAAATGGTGCCGCAACATGTCGTGCTAAACATTCGTTTTGTGTTTGGGGTTATTTTAGAGTTTCTCACAAACGCCAACAATAAGCTTAACGCGTAACGACCTGCAGCGGGGTTGTAACGGATCGTCATTCTAGCCAACTAGAACTATGCTCTAGACAAGTGGAACGGATCGAGGTTGCCTAGCTAAAACCCCTAGCTCTTATGACATGGATCGGATTCGACGTTGCTTCCATCTAAATCGTCAGCTCGCTAGCGTGGAGATGGATCGACGTTGCTCCCTAAACCTAGTTAATCTTGGGACTGGAATTGAGTTGCCATTTAAATTATTTGTAGCTCTAACGTGGACGGATTGACGTTGCCTTAAATTTAGCTCTAAACATGTACGGATCGACGTTGCCTTAAACGTAGCTCAAACGTGGACAGATCGACTTTGTCCTAAACCTAGCTCTTAACCTGGACGGATCGAACGTCTGCCGTTAAAAAGTGCCTCTAACGTGTGGCACGGATTGACTTGCGCCCTTAAGAAATTTAACGGCTCTAAACGTGGACCGGATCGACAATTGCCTCCACTAGTACCTCTAGACTCCACTAAACACATAGTACAGTGTAAGATTCTGAGTTGACCCTTAAACGGTAGCTCAAAACGGGGACGGATCCGACTTTTTGCCCTAAACCTTACGGCGTCTAACCACTGGACGGAATCAACGTTGCCCTTAAACGTAGCTCTACGTGGACGGATCGACGATTGCCCTACGAAACCTAGCTTCAACCGAACACCAAATGTGACGGAATTCGACGTTTATGATTGAATGAGAGATATAAGCCTACTAATAGAAACCTAGCTTCGCAGATCTGGACGATCGACGTTGCCGTCTAATACCTAGATCTAAGACCTGGAGGAATCGACCACCTTGGCCCTAAATTCTAGCATTATCGCTGGATGGATCGACCTTTGGCCCTAAACCTAAGCTCTTAACTTAAATATATATAACGTTAATTATATATATTATTTATATATATATCTAAGAATAATATAATAATAAATATATATAATAATATTATACAATAAAATATTATACTATAAATTATAGTATATACATTACTATATATATAGTATATATATATAATACCTATATTTATAAGAATAAATTATAAATCATGGGGTAAAAAGAACTAACTTATTATATATATATATTATCTTATCACTATATATATTAATATGTAGTATTTAGATATATAGTTGATAAATGTGAGTTAGTTAGTAGTGTGATATGTACCAGTGTAGAAGACTCCATCACGCGCTTAATTCGCATTGAAGGAATAAATGAGATATTTGCTTTTAAACTTGGAATATTATCTATATATGGGTTAAGCTATCGGAACAGGGTAAATTTCAAGTCTGTAGGATGTAATCAGTAGAGGGTGGTCAACAACACCGAAGGGTGGAAGCAGCCGATATCAATTTGCGCACGCTTACGCCTTATTTGTTGCTCTGAGCTCGAAGCGGGAATGAATTTTTTTAAGGGCCTTCCACAAGTTCCCGGTGCGAGCCGACCACCTTGGAGGTCAAACAGACGAAGGTATGTTTGACCGACAGACACAGACTGAGCGCGCGTGCGCGCATATACACAAACACATTATTTATTATTAATTAATTATATTACTGTAAGAAGGGATCCCCGAAGGGGATCACTTCTGAAGTTGTTTTATTAAGCCCTTCGCTTCTGGCGTCTCCCTTCTGCGTGGTCCTTCAGCCGCGTCGCACGCCCGCGCACCCCCCGCACCCGCAACACGCAACCGGCACCGCGCACTGTGCACACTCGATTCCGCACTCATCCTCTGGAGTTTTTTTTTTATTATTATTATATTATTATTATTATTATTATTAATTATTATTATTGTATTTTATTATTATTATTATTATTATTAATTATTTTATTATACATTCTTATTGGTAGGTGTAGTAGTAGTAGTGGTTAGTGGTACGTAGTAAGGTAGTAGTATTAGAGTTATCGTATCTGGACAAAATTTGGAGGGGTGTTAGATGGGGAGGTACTTTCGTCGCAGACGAAGTTACATCCTCCTGGGTCCCCGAAGAGGGAACCCCTGCACCCCTCCTTAAAAAAATCGAGAGTGTTCGTAATTGGCTGAAATTTGGTAGAGAGGTTCAGAGGTGATATTTTCTAGAAATACTTGATTGCTGAATGGCTGAGGAGTTGGATCCGGGCACCGGTGCTGGTAGCCACTGCGGTGCCGAGTTAAAAAAACAATCGTATAACAACAATATTGGTGGTGCTTTATATGTAATTGGATTCTGTTAGATTTCGGAAAAATAATGGTTTCAGATACCATTCAAGAAAAGAAATAAAATAAAAAAAATAAATCTAAATTAAATAAATAAATAAACTAAATAAATAAATAATAAAATTTCTCTTACACTTGTTTATGTTTATAACTTACAAATTTACGGTTTTACATACCCTATAAAGCACGTAATATCACTAAATCAAACCGCTATCCAACATCCCTCCTGACCATCTGTGAGTCTATTGATCTTATTGATTAAGGTCAAAATTTTTACTAAAATTTTCATTGTTTTAACATATATATATACTATAGTAATATACTATATTAACTATTATATATATATATATATATTATACTGATATTTATATATTATATATATTTAATATATATATATATATATAATATATATATATAGTATTATATATAAAGTATAAATAATATATATATATATATTACTTTATTATATATATAAATTATATATATATATATATATAATTATATATATATATCATATATATTATATATAACTATATATATATTATATATTATATATATAATATATATATATACTAT
>JABUQX010092801.1:0-31084 GCA_015478945.1 Trachelipus rathkii
AACAGCGATTGTGACAGTAACTTACAAAAACAGTAACAACATTTGCAAAACAAAACCTTGTAACAGTAACAGCAAATTACAAATCAGAATTTATAAAAGTGACATCAAAATATTTAAAAAAAACAGCAAACTAACAAAACAGTAACTAACCGAAACAACTACAAACAAAACAGCAACTGTAGCAGTAACAGTTTCTTATAAAACAATAACTGTAACAGAAGTTTCTTAAAAAAAGATTAACTATCACAGTAACAGTTTTTTTACAAAAAGTAACTGTAGCAGTAACAGTTTCTTATTTCTTACAAAAGAGTAACCGTAACAGCACTAATAAGTGCATTACAAAATAGTACTTTATCACAAAGGTTACTCAACTCTCCTCTAGCAGATTCACGCCTAAAGGCACGCCAGATCATAATATCTTAACAAACAAACATTCTGCTGAACAAAGCTTCCAAACTTCATTCAGGAATGTCAACGCAGCGGAATAACATCCGAAATGTAAGGAAGAACAATAAGATGTAACTGGAAAAACTCAACCAACCAACAAACATATACTCATGAATCCATCAAAAATCCAAGCACACAAAAACCCCAATCCACCAAACAAGACACGCAAACATTCTTTGCAACTCACTTCGCAATCAGAATCAAGAAACCCACAACCCCAAAGCAGGAAAATCAATGCAAATTCGCTATAGAATTATAAACTCCAACAGTCCATGTGACCCAAATTAATACAAATGGACTTAGAAAAACAAAACAAGGAAACAATTAAAAAATCACTGCTGCAGACAATTGCAAACAAACCCCAAAACTAGGGAAGACACAGCTTTATCTCAATTAGCAAAATAGTGACTCCAGTTCCATCAGCCTTAAATTGGTTCCATCCCTTAATCTGAAAAAGGTCAATATAATTTCCCAAATCCTCAACGGATAAGACCCTCTGACCACTATATCATTGCCCCATTATCTCTATTTCAACACTTCACGCACTACAGAAAAAGAACATACTAAAATAAATAATCCACTCATCACCAAACAACAAAATTCCAACACGGACTTCTAAATAAGTCCCATTCTAATCCCACAACCGCACTCATGACCATCATTATTAACAACAATTCGACGTGATCTATAAACTCAAACCACTCGACTAAAATACTGCTCATAAGCAATGACATTATCAAAGCATTGTGACACTTGTACTGATAAACATATTTTCACTCCATAAAATAGACAAAATCTAATATCCCGCACTACCTATAAGAAATGGATTTTCCAATTTCGTATCAGGAAAACAGCTCAAGGATAAACAACAATACAAAATCCCGACAGTGAACCCATAACAATGGGAGAGTACCCCAAGTGCCATCAATCCCACTATTATTGCAACCTATTCGAAGCCGAACTTCACATACTACAACGACACTTAAATTTACACCAAACCTATGCGGACGACAATTACAAAGCACTGACACTCAGGAACAAATCCCCACCGATAAACTGATCGCCACACAGTACAATCGAATACAGATTCAAACTTGGGCTAATCGAAACAGAAAGCGGTCCTTCTCACACAAACAAATCTCGATCACATTAAATCACTACTGGTTGCCAACTTGGCACCTAACACCGGCAAAAGTTTACTTAATGATAGGATGGCCATACTCCTTAACAAATCAAAATTCTCGGAGTTACACTTGACACTGCATGCTCACTCTTTACAAAACACCAGACAACATAGATTTCATCAGCAAAAAGAACTAAACTATTAAGAGAATATCACCCGCACAGACTTTACACACTAACAAACATCCACATACATCTAACAAACAATATTTCGTCTGACTCAACTGTATGCTCTCCACTTGGCACCATTAATTGACTAAAACACAACATAAAGAGAAACTCAAAAGCTAACAAAGCAAGGACACGAATCATAACAGGATGTGCATCAACTACACTACAACAAACCTACACAACCAAATAACAACATTTGATATTTACGCGTGGAACGATAGGCACACATTCTTGCCAAAACCAATCACGCCAACATTTAAGCAATAGCTCCCTTCCACCACCACGACACAGACTCGACAGCCGTCCTTACTTCCAGAGTCTATAATTTATAATAATTCTGAACAGTTCCACCGATTAACAAAACAACATAATCATCAAACTTCCACATACAGGTAGCAAAAACTAACTAGGAGTTGCCACTAAGGTTGATTTAAACATATCCAAAGATCATAGCATCAGAATTCACTCCGTACCTAAGAATAAGCCAGTTATCCTGGCCAAATTAAGAGGGCACAGCCAAACTTACAATACTCAAACACAGATTCAACTTCACGAAACCAATCAAATAATCGTTCTAAACTGTTAATCACAGGTCCTGAAATATATGCAACTTTCTACTCTCGCTGTCTACTATTTTCAACGCCAGAGACCAATTACTTGGACATTACACACTGGTAGATTCAGTAGTGGCGATTGCTGCGGCAACCTGTTTGGTTGTGGTATGTAGATAAGGAAACATGTTACATATGATATTTATTATGAGTTATATACTATATATTATAATATATATAATATTACATATCTTATTATAATATATTATATACTATATTATAATTATATATATTATATATATAATATATATAATATATATATATATATGTATATATATAGTTAATATAACTATATATATTATATATATACGTTAGTATATTATATATATATTAAATTATAATATATATTATATTATAATATATATATTATGATAATATATATATATTATATATATATGTATATATATATATAGTAATATCTATATATATTATATATATTATATATACTAATATATATAGTATACTATATTATATATATATTACATAAATATATATATTACTATATATAATATAATATATATAATACTATATATATAGCTAATATATATATCATATTATATAATTATATTAGTATAGTATCTATATATATATATATATTAATATATCATTATATTAATATAATATATTTCTTGTATTTATCAATATCATTTTAAATCTTTAATAGTCTTATATCTATTGATAACAGTGGGTGATACGAGTGATTCGTAGCTGAAAAATCATAAAGGAGGAGACAAAGCAGAGCTCCAGCTAAAAGGTAAAATGCTTCTCCAGTCCCATATTTTCAGATAACCAAACATGAAAATTAGACATTAGTTCCACCAACTCAACGATCTGGTTAAGATTTCGATAATGGTCTTGGAATTTTTAGCAATTCTAAGCTGTAATGCATAGCAATACTGTATTCTAAGTTTTATAGATTTTACATGTGAAAATAATAGTATTTTTGACGGTTTTCCTATTCATATTACTGTAATAATCCTTTAAAAAATATCCTTTAAAGATCTTTAAGAAGATCTCCTTTAAAAAGATTCTGTTAAAATGACATTAATGTGACCACTGATGTTATAAAGAAGTTTTTCGTAAAGACGAGTAGTCATAGTTTTAATAACTTTAGTGTTAGTTTATATCGTTTTAATAACTTTAGTGTTAGTTTATATCTTTAGTGCAATACCTATTAAAAATCTGTTTGCTGCCAGTAAATAAGGACTAACATCAGCACACAAAGGTGCTAAAAGTGTTAGAATTCCAGAGATAGCAAGTCCCACTGACATACTCTCTCGTTGCCCGAATTTTTCACAGACTCTGCTTTGGTGTAATTTAGGAATGACTCTGCGGCCTTCTTCTATGCACCGATGAGGGTGTTTTCCGCTTTTTTCGATAGAGGTGAGAAGTTATGAGGATTACCACGTATTCCGCTCTTAGCGGTATTCATGTGGGATTATTTTTCCGATGCTTATAGTATGTATTCCCCCCACGAATTAGTGTATAGCTTATAAAAGAAGAGGCGCTGGTAGAAATGGTTTTGCGTTGCCAGTGGATCGATAGAGCGCGTTAAGACGCGACTAAAACAAGGAACCAGAGGACCGAACCGAGCTTCCTAATCCTCCGTCCCACTCAATAATATATATAGTATATATATAATCATCCGTAGCTGAGTAAAGGAGGTCTCCCTAAATATACAGTGAGGCACACCCTATACTATATATATAGGCCGAGCTCAATCTTGTAAATAAAAATATACTACTATTTAATAATAATAATAACGGTTATTTGTTGTTTATAAATTAGTTATGAATTAATAAATACAATATAATTATAATATACTATTTGATTTGAAAAAAAAAATGGAAATAGTTATGGATAATATTAGGGTTATTATTTATCATATATATATATATAATAACCTTCATATAATGTAAAAACTAATAGATCTAATTACTTAAAGTAGATGCCATTTTTCAAATTTTTCCACTACCTTAAAGTCAAAATTTTCTTTTGTATAATCACATAGATAGAAAGTACTTACAACTCAACTCTTGCATAAAACACATCAATATTATTATATCTCATCTAATTTATATTAGCATAATCTTTAAATATAATTATATTCGAATAGGTCAATGTATATTTAGTTACAATACCGTCATTATCAGTTGCATTTTTTGTGTAACAACTATTTATATATTGATATGCATATCCTTTTATTTCTTACAATACATACAGACGTACGCGAAGATTCATAGAAGATGAGATATACTAGTTATATATACTGAAAAAGGTTATTATGTGATATGTATATATATATATTGATATATTATAATAGTACTATTCACGGTACCTTATTTCCTTAGAGCAGAGGTGCCGGGTAGACAGGAACTGGTTATTTATATTATTATGACCACTTAAATCGATTAACCCTGCAGTTGTAAGTTGATAGGACTGTAGGTTAGAAAATTTATGAGCGTTTCGAACAGCGATTGGAGTTATTTATATCCTGGTATTTTATGTGTTTGAGGTTATGGTAGTTATATATCACAAGTCTGCCCTCCATAGGTAAACAATTTTATCTTTATTTTGATGATTCTTTAAAGTTAAATAAAATATCCTTATTATTTAAGATCCTCCATAATATTTATGTATTAGTAGTATAGTATACTAGGATTGAAATATATAAATACACTTTAAATTTAATCAGTCACGGTGAATACAATTCACTGCGAACTAGGTAGAGCCTAGCCCACCTACCTTGAAGTAGAGTTATTTAATTATATCATATCAGCTCACATGCAACAGTTGTGTATGATGAGTATATGATGAGTGGAAAATTTATAAATACATTTATTTGAATTTATTTATACTTTATTTATTAATATTATTTATTATTATATTTCACACACACAATAAGGACATAATCATACATTATATATATATGTATCATTATGGTGAGTGCACTTAATTAAGCACACTTTCCAGCAGCTATATATGTTTTACCCTATCAAATATATATATGTTATTATATTATAATATAATATTATATAATTTATATTATATATTAATAAATATATATATATTTATTAATATATAATATATATATAGTGTATTATTCATAATATATATTATATAGTAATATATACATATTATAATATCATATAATTATTAGTATAATATTATATATATAATATTAAATATTACTTTTAATATAATAATATATCCGTTAGCCTAACCGTACTTACCCTGTCATATTTCTGCCTGATATAGCTTTTATGGGTTATATGGAGGGTTGACTTACTATCAAACTCAAATTGTGCCATGCCGGGAATTACGCCCGTTATTTAGGATAATGAATTTTGAGCCATAATACGTTGTCTCTAAAAAGTGTAGAATATAAACATAAAAAAAGTTCAGTGTATCATCTGTTGTTTACTGCAAAGATCATTAAGTGGAAATTACGGTTCACATGTAATTAATATATATATAATAGTAATTTAAGTATATATATTAATATAATTATAATAATATATTAATATATATTATATATTAAATATATATAGATAAATATTATATATATTATACTATATATAATAATAATATATAAATATTATATATAATGTATAATATAATTATAGTTACAGATATTTACATAGATTTATATTATTAATTATATATATAAATTAATAATATAAATATATATTATTAATATATATATAATTATTATAATTATATAATATATATATATATAATTATAATATTAATATAACAAGTATTAGTTTAATATTTAATATATTAATATAATATTAATATTATTAACTATATTAAATTATATATTATATAATTATAATATAATATAATACCCATTATGTACATATAATATTATATATATATAATATATTATATATATAAATATATATATAAGGTTATATAGGTTAATATATATATAGTATAATAGTAATATATAGAACTATATATAGATAGTAAAACTAAAACTAGAATAATCACGGTGGTTTGACATGCCCGACGGTATATGTCTGATGTACCTCTGAGGTTTTAATATCCGCGGATGCGGATGCGGGAATATTGCGGGTGATTGCGGATTTGTCCGGATGTCGGATGCGGATAGGCGATGCGGATGTCAATGTTGCCGATACATATACTAATAACTAGAATATATAATGAATATATTACACGTACAGAAAAATACTGATAAGTTTATCAGTAGGGTATATAATAAATCAGGAGAGTGCCTCCAATAATATCACGTATTTCTATTATTATAGGGTGAGATCGTCAAGTTTAGGCGCATCTATCTAGTTAAGTGAGTAATTATTGTGTATACCCAGGGTGAGAGAGCTGCGGAACCTAACAACTCAAATGCATGCGACACACAACACGACAAAATACCTCGTATTCAGCACGCACAACCTATCCTAATATTTGAGAGTTGTCAAAATACTGGTGGCAAAAAGTTATATCCATTGTAAAATCTCTTTCCATTAACGTGGCGCTAGAGGCTGTGGGAAACGCACGCTGTCGCGTTCTGGGTGGTCATTTGAGTGGGTCTCATGTCACAGTACCCTGGTATATTCACACATTCACTCATTAGTCTTCTAATTATGAGATAGTTTGAGTAAAAAACTGTGAAATGATATTATACTCCATATATATATATCACTATATTTATATATATATATGAGTTATGAGGATTGAATATTATTATATAAAGTTATATTTAAGAGTAGGTATTATATTATTTAATAGAGCAGAATATTAATATTATAATGAAATACTAATTTGTTGAAAATTAATTATATACGTATTATAAAAATAATATATATGATACCCTTAATAATAATAATCCCTATACTAACCTTATATAGATAAGGGTATGAGACCAAACACCATATTATATTCTTATATTATTTATATCAGTATATCAGTCAAAATACTTTTATAAGAAGTAAATTAGTAATATATTAATAACGTATTATATATATATAGTAGGGTCACTATGATTATTCTATTATATATAAATACTATATCAATTTAATACCTAGTGTTACCGAGAGATAGGAAGTTATTTAATATTATGAGGGAATATAAATAGTAATATATCATAATCTAATTTCAAAGATATGAATATAATTATATAAATATTCCTATATATAAAAAATAATGAAAATATACTTTTCTAGAATAATCAACAACATCTCGTCATATAAATAAATGTTACAGTCTATAAGAAATAAAACTAGTATAATTATTATTTCAATGAGGCACGTATACTAATATATATATATATTCCCAAAAAGTACAATTAAATACATAATATAATATATGTAATATTAAAAAATAAAGTTAGGAAATATATGTATAGAAGAAACTTAATATCAAGTTTAGGCCTTCATTAATTTTATCTCTCACTATTCGATGATCACTTCCAATAACAAATTTATCTAGTACAGATATATATTTAAATACGATCGAGATTTTGCTTCGCATAAAATGAAGCTAAGAGAATAAGGGTTAAGAAAGAACTGCTCCAGTTATCCTTATTTATGTGATTTAATTCGTGTTAAGAGCTATTTCATAAATAAAATAGCATATAGAATAGATTAAAATGCATATCATAATAAAGATGGTTCTCTAGTAGAATATAGTGAAACAACATAGTGAAATACTATACTATTAAAAAAAGACAAATATTTATAAATGAGAATCTGACCAGGTTATTAAATATATATTTTAGTTACGATAGGTCTGATGATATATAGCTTTATTTGAGATTATGAAGTTCGCTTAAATATTTACTAAAATTGTACTCTAGTGAGCTTAAATAATTTAATAAATATATGATTATATCTATAATATCTATAATGTATAGTTATTATTATAGATATAATATGAGGTTATATTATTTATGGTACAAAGATATAGAGCTAATGTATATAATAAAATGAGATATATTTAAAGACGTTTATTACATATAAATGCTTAGAGATAGGTGAGTGAGACATATCACTACTCATAAATATCCTATCCCCTTATCACAATAACACAATATATTTTCTATGAAATCCTATTGAGTATTTTATTTTTTACCTACTTTGATCGTATAGTAGAACTGAATTCATCATATACCTAGAATAACTGCTCGATATCTACATATACTATATATTATAATATATATATACCCCTATATATTATATAAATAACATTTGCAATTATATTTTCCACATATCTATTAATATATATTTGTTTACTCCGCGATCTTGACGTGTTACGTGACTCGTACTCCCCAACTAAAATGGCACCCGAGACCCAAACCAATAACTTCTCGCCATAGCAGCAATTTCGTCCATTAATGGAATAGAGTATTTTTACAATGGATTTATTGGAGTATGCACTTTTTTTGCAGGTTCAGTATTGAAATTGCAAAATATCAGGAAGGTATAGAACTTCAGATACTCAATTTTTTTCGTGGCGATAGTCGGCAGATATGTGAGATACACTGCCGCGGACAATACACGAACCTTTCCGCAGAAACATACACCGTTGAGGACACCAAAGTATTAATCCTTTGACAACGTTTACTTAGAGTAAGGTAAAACGAGCTCTTTCGCTTAATCTTCTCCACCAACGAAATTAGGATCATCATAATTCGAGAGAGAGAGAATCTAATCGTTTTTCTTCCGTATCATAGTCTCTAATTCAATCATTTTCTTGCTCAGCTACAAATCTGTGTGTAATAGGACGTGTGATTTTCTTATCCCCCACTCACTTATCTTGTGACTGGTAAAGAAATTTTTCTGTTCATGTATGTTATTGCTCTCACTTAGATTTTACTTGTTATATCGAGGTCGTGTGTTCATGATGTACGATTTCGTATTGTTTTCCCTATCTTAAGTTGGCGCTCAAGTCCAGAATCTCACATATGATTCTGTCTCTTGGTGAATTCTCGAGCAAAGTTGTTTTCACTTGAGAACATACCATCAACACCACGTTACCACGATATATTAACTTATTCTATAACCATATTCCGTTATGGGCAACAAACCTATGCCTATCTATATATATGAGACCCACAAGGAGGAGAATCTATAGTGATATTCGCAGCCTAAGTCATGAAGGAGTCATATTAACCTTCCACGACACCAAAGCGTTATTTTCTAGCTTCTAGTTTAATTATCATATCTTATCCTAATCCTTTTTTATTTAACGCGTACATCATTATCAAATCTTATGAAGTGGTTCAAAAGACGTCTCACTCTTAGCCGCGTTACGAGATTAATTGTGCCCTCATTTCAAACATCAGTGAAACAAGAGCTGTTAGAGCTTGACTACCCCTGTATTGAGGTCTCTCTTCAAATGGTTCATCACGCTTAAAGATTGCAGTGTGATAATATTGTCATTATTTTCCCACATTAATAAGCAATCGTTCATATTTGGATACGTAATCTGGCGTCAAAGCAAGAGTTATCTTGAGCATAGAACTTCTTTCCTCATCAGATATTGTTATCTCACAATTCAATAAATATCGTAGTTGGATTTACGTCTCTTCGATATTGATTGTACACAAGAGCACTAGATATATAAATTCGACACAGTACTCCGCATTTTTGAATTGCCTTTCAATCTTCCTTTCCTCATTTTACATTTTTCTTTTTCAGGAGTTGGTAGTTTCTTTTTGTTCTATACCTTATAACTGCTATAACTTTATCAAAATCTTGACCAATACAACATCCGAGAGCATCCGGCGAGGGCAACAGCCGCGGATTGCGGATTGCGGAATGCGTGTATGCTCCGTCGGATGCGGATGTCAAACGCACACTGCCTTACCGTGCACCCAACTGGAGAAATATATATATAATTTATAGTAGTAGTGAGTACCGAGCTTATAACCTACTATTATAGAAAAGTATAAATAAAGTATGATGACATAATTGATAGGAAAAGAGGGTTGCAATAGTAGGAATTATAACTTTATATTTACATATATTATAGTATATAATAGATGTCATTTGAGTATATTACCTTACTTAATTTTCTCACTAATATCCTATAAGTTACTCATACCCTTCCTTATCATAAAGTACGTACTCATAACAGGAGATAATCGCGACTGTGTCCCTGAGGGCAACGCAAAGAATACTATGAGATATTTTTGGCCGTGACGCATGTTTTGGCTTGAACCTCGTAACGGAGTGCCTTGATCTATTTGGAAAGCTTGTCCACCCCTTGAAGCACCCAGGGGCTAAGCCATGCATCGGAGAGCGAAGCCCCTCCAGTCGTACGTTATTGCCCTCCCCTTACCTACCTGTCACAATGCCCTTAAGACTTCACCGAGCTTCGCGACTTTACTATAATCCGTGTTTAAAGATCAAAAATATACTATGCCATCGAATAGCGAGAGCGATATGTCCGCCAGCTAAACTAATTAGCGGTGCAATATAATTTAAAGAGACCCTTGTAGGCCTCTAGATGTGAGAGTGAGTGAAGATATCTCAGGTAAAGCTGAGAACTAATTTTGATTATCAGGTCAAATTCCATTAAATAGGATGCCCCGTGGAAGCCTCACACTACATTATATAACACTAATTAAAATAATAATAATAACTATAATAATAATAATAATAATAATAATAATAATTATGAATAATAATAATAATACATAGATAATAATTTATATATATATATATACCCCGGTTTTTTTATTTAATATACTGGGTATATATAAAAGAAGGTAATTCATATACCTATCCCTATCTACACCTATATATCACTATTTAAAATATATTGAGAACGAACTAGTACGATATATACTTCTGATTCTCACCACTTTTAATATATATACTATTATATATATACTATATATCGTGAGGTTCACTACTCATCTTGTGTATAGTAGTCACTACCTATATATGTTATAATAGTAAATACCTCTCACTTGTGATAAGATGAATATCTTTCCTACACCTATATCCCTTTTCATATGGAAGATGCCTCATTAAATACCACAGTGAGGAACTACTTATATCCTACATAACATTTATGTTAGAAATAAGCCTCAGTTTATATTTATATTAATAGTAATAATAGTCATTAATATATTATATATTATATTATACTACATAATAACTCCTATATTATATATTCATTATCAATTCAAACTATACATTATATTGAGTTTATATATATATATAAATTCATATATTATATAATTCTACTTAATTAGTATTAGGTTTCCTACTATTCCTCATTTATGGGATCGAGCATTATTACCTGGTATTCCCCGTATAGTATATATTATATATATATATTGAGCCTTTTATAATGATGTTTTCAACATTTATTTGTTTTGTGAAATGTTAGTAATCCAATATACACATATAGTAACTAATAGTTGATATATATATAATACCTCACATTATATCTACCTAATATCTATATATATATATATATATATTACAATTATATAAGAAATATATTATATTTATATTATTTAAATATAATCAGCCTCATATCTAAAGGTATTATTTCACTATATAGTTGCTCACCTACCTAAATATATTATTATTTAAAATATATACTCTTATACTTATACCTGATACTAGGAGTGGATGGGAAACGAAATGAGAGAGAGAGAGATGAGAGAGAGAGTAGAGATGAGGATAGTGTAGAGAGAGTGATGAGAGAAAGGGTGAAGAGGAGAGAGATTTTTTTGCTCTCCGTGCGCATCATTGCTCCATATGTTTAATACCGAGTATGCATAATAGGAGTGAATAATAATAATAAAATGAAGTGCATATTGTGGAGAAATATCACATTAATAATAACTCATGCCAATAATATGATAATAGATAATAAGAATTAATGTATAAAAAAATATATAATAGATAAAGCACCCTCCATCATTACCGCACAATTTTGCGAATTTATTTTAACTTAATTAATACATTACAATGACCACGCTCAATATAACTTTATTTTCTTGTTCTTAGAACTTACGCACGTGTATAGGGCGCCAGAGCCATTCCGAGACAGTCTGTGTGTGTGCCATTTCCTCTAATCTACCTAAGTGGTATAATGATTTTTCTCGATTTTAACTAATAAGAAATAAATAAATAATAATAATAAATGACAATGATACACAATTGCCACCACTTCATCCGCTATATCTACAATCACACTACACCACAAAGCTCACCTTATTTAGAGTATCCATATATGAGTGACATATACTGTCCCTGACCCTACTCAATCTTACATATAGTACTCATAATAGCGGTATAAAGTAGCCTCTTTATTGCCCCTCACTATAATATAAAATAACTATAATTATTTAATTACTAAATAAATAATCTATACTATATATACTCACTCGTCTCACAATAGTATGTCAAATAATACTAAGTAGAGTGACTATGAGGTCGGCTACTCATACAATGAACACACTGCTTTCCGCCATGCTTAATAAACGACGTAGGTTCTTAAACACGTTGTATTTTTGAAATAATAAAAGTCGCATGATAGAATATCGCAATTTTTACAGCGTCACCTGTCATATTTAGAAGTTGTAATAGCGCCACTCTATACTATATCACTCTTACCCGCACAGCGCAAAGGTGACGCTCACCCCGTCTACTCAAAAGAGATACGACGTAGTAGATCGATCGACTACGATATTTATAAATAGTAAACCTATCTTATATTATGAAGTATACTAAACATACATAATACACTCATATAATATAATATAGATAAAATTAAAATATCCGGTACCTATGCTCTACTCATACTATTATATTACCTATACCCTATATATATATGTATACTAATATATATATATACCTATATATATATATCACCAAGAAACTGTGAAATATATAAATTAAATATTAATTATTCTTATTAATTAATAATATAAGCTTAAAATATGCTTATGAAGTCTCAAACTGTTCCTTATGAGCTTATGAGTTTCTCAATGGTGTTGTTTTGTGAGATTTTCATACTTTCCATAGCTGTACGACAGTTAATTCAATTCACTATACTCACAATAAACACAGCTTACACTATATAAGACCACTTATCCACACAGATATTACTTACAATCTACACAGATTTTATCTACATACATTCTCCACGCATATCACTTATACACTTCACACCATATATAACTTACACAACAGCATTTGTGAGTATAACTCATCACCAGGATTTACTCACTTACACACACGCACTTTTACTCTAACTCACACACAGATTATACTTACACACCACACACAAACAGACTCTTTAACTCTAACCTCAACCAAGATTTACTGCCTACTTTTACTATACAGATTAGAAACGTTTAGCCATACACACAGTCAGATTTACTTTAACACACCAGATTTACTTGACAGAAATATAACCTTCACACACGATTTTGACTTCCTCCTCGCACACTCAGATTTTACTTACAACATTCCTACATTATCACACTCACTCAGATTTTTAGCATTAACACCTCCATCACCGATTCACCTTACTCACCACAGAATTTTACTTACACACACACAGATTTACTTACAACCTCGACAACAGGCAGATTGTACTTGAGCTATCACCCACCCGCATCTTTTGTAAGCTTTACACTCTCCAATCAACACTATGATTTTATGCTATATCATAATCATTGGTTGGGACTCTACCACCATCACGATACACACATATCACACCCTGAGCACAGAAGATTACTACTTCTGCACACGACATCCACAGAACAGCACATAGCACTCTGTCCAAATTAGTACATAATTCCTCGCAACTTATTATCACACAATAGGCACTCACCTCCAATAGAGCACGATTTACCTACTAACACTTATCAGCCAAACGAGCATGTCAACCTATGACACTTACTAATCACACTTAAATGTAGCACTTTGAGAGAGAGAGCATTTTACACTCTGAGCGAGTGAAACTCCTGTGTCTAGGTTAAGATTCTCTTGACACACTTACAAGGATCTTTCCACCGATACAACAACGTTTTTTGTTTTGGCACAGACTCACACTCACATTACACCTTAAACTACCACAGCTCACTGTGTTTATGATGCAGTTGCATTTTGATCCCTCGCTCTTCAACTTGACGGCCTTTACCTCAGCATTTTAATAAGCCCAACAGCATTCGAATAGCCATGTTCGACCAAAAATACTCTGAAAATGGAGAAAAGTTCAATCGCATATCGATGATAGAATCCATACTTGTGCACTCGAAGTTCATATCCCTTATCGATTACTCGAGTAGCTGTGATGGGTGAACCCTATTTTTGAGTGATCATCATTTGATGAAATCATCCTTGTGATGGCTCATCTCATGACCAGCTTCTTCCATCAAAGCACACACGAGGATGTGAATATTCAAGGTTTCAGACCTTAAATTCGCGAGAGCTAACACACTCAGAGGCTTGCAGCATCGAAGCCCCATAAAATTAGCAAAGGATGCAAGACCTAGCACGCACCCGCAGGTGAGCGGCACGATCCCTGCTGCCTCCCCTCTGTCTGCACGCGTATCCACAACACCCGTGCCTGCGTGCGCACGAGCGCTCATAATACTTTCCCCGCGCGAATGAAAAATATCATCTCCCTGTCTTCTATTCAATTTCATCATTTCTTTTTTTGACTTAAACAATTTCAAAAGAAGTGTGTGTATATCGTCTGATAATGTCTAATAATAAATTATTAGGATTTTGGATTTCATACATTAATATCTTTCTCTATTTAAAACATTTTACGAGCGAAACCTCACCTATATATAATACCGATATTGTAATCTCGCATTTGAGTCAGACCTATGAGACCATGTACTGTGCTAATAACAATATTTCTAAATATTTTTTCACACTCTCTAATATTTTTTTCTTCATTTATTTTTTCTTATCAGTTTAAATTTTTCATTAATTGTACATACGAGATTAAGTCCCAATTGAAAACATATAATTAATACATTTTAATTTCATTCTAAAATGGAACGAAATATTTATTAAAAACACAAAAGCCTTTTCACATACCGGTTCAAAGTCATGTACATCAGAGTTAATCATAAGAGGTCGTTAGACGCTTAAATCACCTCACGCGGGGGATTAGAGGCTTATGATTGTTGAAGCTGTGCTTTATTAGCTTGAGAGCTTATATAACTCTAACTGCCTCTTTACATGCTCCTTAAACTCAAGAGCACATCGAGAGTAAATGCATATAAATCAGTTAAAATCAATTAGAGGTTGTCTCACCCCTAACACTAAGGGATCTAGTAGAAGGCTTTTTGTTTTACTGCTATAACTTCATGCTATTAACTTTCTGCATTTAACACGTGTGGCCTTAACAACTTTCTGCTTTACTGGCTTTTAACTCACATAACGCTTTTGATTGTTTGTAATCCTACTCCCCATAACCCTGGGAAGGATTCCTCGCAAGTTAGCGGGGGGAATGGATCCAAGGAGCCAAATTTTCCTGGCGTGGCTGAGCGGAGACACCTTCTGCTCTTATTATATAACCCAGTCCAGGCGGCTGTGAGTAGGATATATTGCTTAGGTTGCCGATACCTGTGAGTGCCGTGATACAAGGAAGAAAGAATGGGGGTTTGGCGCTTACAGAGGCTGTTCGGCTTTCTCCTGTGTCTTGTGCGAAAGGTCAGCGCCAAGACCTTCGTTGTTCGTATGTTATATGGTTAGTGGTCTTGAAGACTCGAACTAGGTAGACAGATCACGCAGAGGGATTTCCATTGACTGAGAGAGCTTTGTGCGGTGGCAGGTGTCTCACTCATGTATCGCGCCGCTCAACGCTCGCGGCGAGGATTGAGAGCGTCTCTATTTTTGTTAAATCAGACCGCCGTGACTCACTTAGGCATTCATGGGCAGCTTGGCAGAGCTGCCCCTCGGAGATTCCTCGGGAAAGTCCTTCTCAAACTGGCGGAAATTGGGTTCCTTGGTTTGGGGTCTTTCTTTGACCTTGAAAAAAAGCTTACCCGACACCAACGTGGAAGAACCTGGTAATTCTACCCCTTAAAAAACTTCCATTCCGCTTAATTGTCAGTTTTCCCTTAGGACCAAACTCCTCCGACACACGTCTTTTTGTATCATTTATACGCCTTACTGTCAAAAAATAGATCGCCTCAAGGTTTCAAAGAGTGCTCTGTTCTATTCTGGTCACGGTCCCACTTTTAATTTCTGGGAAATGAGAAGCGTTCCGGCCAGGGTAAGTGGTTTTCTCAAATTGGTCTTGGGTGCTTAGCTTATTTTAGACTCTCGGATTTTTAATGAGAAAACAATCGATTTGGAAGGAGCAGCCCGACCTTGTCGCCAGATTTTTCTTTTCTCTCTCTACGTTGATGTTAACAAATTAGAGTTATTAAACTAGCAAGGGCCAGAAGATTGTCGCCTTTTCTCTTGAAAACGGCCTAGAAATTATTTCAACTAGTCCCTATTTTGAGAAATATTTCCCTACAATGGGAGTACTCCCCCCGGGCTTCCCTCCATTGTTCTTCGCCAACCAAACCTCAAGCGGTAACTTTTATTAAAAGAAAAAAGGTCCCAGCTACTTGCCACCTCCTTCCAGCGAACCTAACCTTATATGGCTCGCCCATCCCTGCAACTTCACAAGTAAAATTCTTAGGACTTATTCTAGAATCTAGATGGGACCGCCTTAACATGCCAAAGAATTATTTAAAGAAACTCCTCAAAAGGACTATGGTATCCTGCGTGGCCCTTTAACTTGTTTGCGTCCCCCATCCTCTCCCTCAAAATTCTTGGGGGCGGCCTGCCACAAGTCCCTTTTAGTAAACGACCTTTTATAATCGTCCTGGTTCCGAATCGAAACTTGAATATGCGGCTGTGTAGGTATATTGGTCGCAGGGTCCTGCACTGACCTCTACTGCAACGCTATTATATCCCATCCGCAAAACGTAGGTAATCCGTACTCTCCCACCGGAAGGCCCTTCCGATCGTCCCCCCCGGGTTAGGATTGAAGTTGAATTCAATGTGATAATTGCGGCCACTTTCCCTCTTCGGCAGGTTGAAAATATGATTAAATGTTTTGCACATTTATCATTCCGTTCTTCAAAGCCCCAAATAACTTGTTCCCGGTGCCTTCCTGACACTAATCCTGCAGGAGATATTTTCAGAATCCGCTCCTTACTGGGCCTTTTGGCAAACAGTCATAAATGAACATCTGTAATTTTCCTTATACGAATCGCCCTTTGGCTAAAAAGTGCCTGCCTTTCTCTTATTGACCGAAGAGTACCGCACCTTGGGGATATTCCGCTGCCTCCCAGCCATTCTGCCTTGGCCTGACATCTCCTTCAAATCCTAGCAACACCGATCGTTGCCCTTTGTTAACATCAATTTTCTTGATCCACCTCATGTCCGTAGAGTTCACAGTGAAATTCTAATCCAGTTGGTTATTTACTGACGGGCCCTTCGTAAGTAGGAGACAGGTGGGGTGGGTGCAATCTGCCGCTGTGATCTCCTGAACAGCAAAACCTTTCCCCATACCCCTCCCCTCTATGCCTCATCTTTTTTACGGCAGAGCTTAAATTTTCCTATAAAATGATCTTACCCCTTGTCCTCTAATTCTAGAAATCCTTAGACCCGAAAAAATTCAAACTCCTTAATGATTCCATTTATTCCACGATTCTCTATCGCCCTCCAGGCGCTTAAAACCTCACCTTATGTATGACTGTACAAAAAAGACAATGGTATCGGTGCCGAGTCGCAATTTGTCTTCGGACTGGTCCCCACTCCCGATAAGGAAACCAAATCGACGTTATTAGATTTGCGCTGGACCCCGGGTCCTCATGGTAGCTGAAAAAAACTGGCGCAAAATGGAAATTCGCCGATAGAGGGAGGCCCAGAAATGGTCCACATCGTCCTTCTATTCTCCGGAAGCTGTGGCCAGAGTAACCTCCCGGTTGCATTCGAGACAAAGTTCGCGCCCCTCCCATCAGTCTGTATTAGTATCGCTGGCTCTCTCCGACAAAACAAGGCTTTTTCGGTCCCTTTTGTTTTGGGCAGGAAGAGCTGGGACGAGTGGGATCAGTAGGGTAGCGAATAATTAGAAAAACTATAAAAGCCCGAACATTGGTGAGAGGGGTCTTTCTTTCCCACCGACGCAGAAGGCCGCTTTACCACGACGTTTGAGTACTGGTGCACACCTCCTCCTGGCTATTGGTTTCACACTCTACATTCACCTCCACAAAGTCCCACTTATAATTGTCCACAGGACCCTCCTCCTCCGATCGTAAGAAATTTTGGCCGTCGCTCAATACCCCGCAATTCCCCTGTTCCACAAATATCTTCAATTGATTGTCCCAACTGGAACCCTATTTCCGACCATCGGTCATTTTTTCCTTGCCTTGGTGGCCCCATTCAGACACCCATTCCTAAAGATTGACCCATAAATCCTTTTGCTTGGAATCTCGCCCCACTTTAGTAGTATAACTATTTCCTTGTATCTCCAAGTATTTGAAAATTATTGCCAAAAATAATATGAGATTTTGGTTAATGTAATATTTAGGAGACCTAATTTAACAGATGTTAAAGGAGTATATTGTTAAATTTATTTTAATATATTTTTGACTTGAATATTTTAACTTGTTCTCCGCTCGAATTTCCAATTTCTTTCCCTGACATATCAAATATGTAAAACTTGCCAAGGGAACCCACCCATGCTGGTTGAAACTGTTCCCAGCCTCATTTACACTGGGCCGATTCTTTGGGTGGGGCCCCGTGTTGGGTCCTGTACATTGACCCTATCTATAAATATATTTATAGTATATATATATAATATATATATATATTAGTAATGTATAATCTATATACTACTTATATTATAATATTATATATTATATATATATATATATTTCTATATATATTTATATATATAGTCTAGTAGTATATTATAAAAAAAAATTTCAGTAGTTTTTACTTCAAACTCTCGACTACCAACATATTTCAAACCAAATACGTTGTGTTATTCTAAAACCAGTTTAAAGGAAAAATAAACAGGGGAATTAATTTTTTTTTTAAAAAAAAACATTAGAAGTATATAAATTACAATGAAATGTCACTCGAACCTAGTCTTTGCTCTTCAGAACTAACAATTGAAAATAAATTTTAATGCCCTTAAAACAAAATTAATAAAAAAATAAAAATTAAAATTCTTCAGAAGGAAACCTTACTGACAGTAAAGAATGATGTTTTCACCTTTCTCATGAACTGTGGTATTCAGAAATTGTCTTTGCTTACTCATGTTTAGTTTTTTTTCAGATAGGTATCTCTTCCCTGTTATTTTGAATCAAATTAAAAAAAATCCGCTCCAGATATACTTGGAATCATACATTTAGTAGAAACTGAAAAAATTAAGGATTCCAAGTAAATTTGATTTATAGAGCTTTTATTTATCCTGTTAGATTCTAAGCATAAAAAAGTTTCCCCTTTCTTCCAATCAAACTTGAGACTGTCGGATCCTGGAATATAATCTTTCAACAAGGAAATTTGGATTATATTTCTTTGTCTAACTTTTTCAAAAAAAACGCAGAGTGTAGATCAGTGTTAGTAAGTTTCTGATTAGAAATCTGCATAAATGTTGTGCAGCAATTGGGCTGAGATTTTTTACTATTGAAAAGTTAGAAATGATATATAATTGCAATTTGAACTCCTTGCTTTAATTCTAAGATATTGCAGTCCCGATCACAGTAAAGTTGATTGGGAAGGGGAAACTTTTTTTTATTATAAAAAATCTACAGATAAAAATGCTTAAGAGTCAATTTACTGCGAATCCGTTTTTCTCATTTCTACTAAATGTTAATTTCAAAAAAATATAGTCTGAGGGATTTTTACAATTTTGAATCAAAAATAACCAAAGAAGATAACTTTCCTGAAAAAACCCTATATTCCCCTTATCCACATCATCTATAAGTGAAAAGTGGGAATTAAAGAATTTCGTTGTCGGCCCTTTTGTTTTCTTTTACCTGGTGTATGTAAATTGATTTACCTGTTTTATTTTTTAATTTTTATTATTTTATTTAATCTTTGTTAAGATTAAATTTTATTTGTCATTTGGTTGTATTTTCTGAAGAGAGACTTTAGTTTAGTATAAAAGTCCCCTCCGAAACGTTAAACTTCTTAATTATTTTTAAAAAAAAATTAATTTCGCCCCCTGTTTATTTTTCCTTTAGTGGGTTGTTTGAAAATTGCCTTTGTCCTTTTTAAAATATATTCCATTCGAAGATGTGTTGTTGGTTTCGTGTGTGTGTTAGGCAGGTCTCGTAAGATAGTAAAAGAAACCGTCTTTAAATATCTGTTGGGAGCGTGTTGTTTGTTGATGTATAGTTGTAGAATTGCTTATGCGATGACGAAGTTACATTAGCTAAGTATATCTACTACTATATATGAGTGTAGGTTGGGTGGTTAGTTGTTTGATGCTATAGTATGCATGTGTAGCTCGAATTTGATATATACTCGTCTAATATATGCCTCTATCGTTTATAAAGATATTCAGTATGTTATAGTTATTATATACGTTATATTATCTATTATGTTAGCTATTATATATATATAGTATATATATATATATATAGTATATATTATGGTAGTTTATGAAGGTATTTGAAGACCAGCTCCACTCGAATAGTGGTCATATATCAGGTCACTGTGTGATATATAGATACGCTATTTAATATATAAGGTATTTATATGAAGGCTATAATATTACTCATTAATTATGTATATATATATATATATATATTATTTAGTATAATATATAAATAGCTACTTAACTAACTGGCTGACTGAGCTCAGATTTGGTGGTGGACCAGAGGTAGGGGAGCTCGCATTGGTCATCGACATCCGATCGGCACCGTGGAGTCTGATACGTAGGGCTCGTGTCTTTGTAGGATAAGGCAGGAGTATTCGGGCGCTGATACAGTGTTCGTAGTGATATAATATATACTAGACAATATATATATACAAAAATAATGATTTAAGAAGGTTTGTAAAACTTTTCAAACTCTTACTCTCAAATCTTACGTGCTGGCCAGAGAACCACTTAAGAAAATAAAAAGCAAAGGAAACTAATTTTTTTTTAAAAAATTAATTCCCCCTGTTTATTTCTATAGTGGAGGGTTTTACAATTTGCTTTGTTCCCTTTAATTCATAGAGTTTTTCGGTTGAAGCTAAGAACTCTTTAATATTGTTGTTAGTATATATATGTATGATAATACATTTGTATGTATGGAAATTTGTATTATTTTATGTATATACAGTATATCTGTCTAGTATATGATATATATATTATATATATATGATATTATATAATATTATAATATATATTATTATAGTATATTATATAGTAATATTATATTATATAAATATAATATATGATGATAATGATATATATATTACTATACTAAGTATATATATATTATTTAATGTTATGTTTCATGTATATTAATTATTATTATAGTATATAATATATATATATAATATATAATATAATTTATATAGTATAGTATAAACGTTATTTAAAGAAGTTTTTTACTAATAACAACATACTATGTTCACCACAAAAGAAAACTTTAAAAAAACCGGATACTAGTAAATAACAGGGGAATATTTTTTCGTTTTAAAAAAAAATTAGAAAGTTGGTTACGTTTCGAGACTTGTCCTCATCAATTATTTCCGTTAGAAACTGCCACCCCTCTTCCGGTTTCCGGTTTTTTCTTAATATTCCTGTAACAAAAATTAATTAAGAAAAATAAAGAATTTTAAAAATAAGAAAAGTAAATTACCATTAAGCATGTAAAAAGAAAACCAAAAGGCCCGGACTCGAAGGAAGTTGATTCGTCAACCGTTAATGAGGAAAGGTTAGTTTTTGTTTTTCATTGGGTTTCTTTCCTTTTGTTTATTTGATCAAAATTTAAAAAAAATCCCTTTAGGAAATTATTTATATTTGAAATTACATTTAGATAGAAGAATAAAAAAAGGATTTCCCCAGTAATTGAATGTTAGATTTTTATTCTGTAGAATTTTTAAATAAAAAAGTTCTCCCCTTCCCAATTCAATCCTCTGGTCGATCCCTTGAACATATGCGCTTAAACAAGAAATTGGAATTATAATTGAGTATTTTACTTTTCCGAAAAAACATTTTCTGAAGCGACTTGCTATATCCGCAGCGCCAGTATCGTGTTGCTGGTTGGAATTGATGAGGTATGCTTCTGTTTGATAAAGTTGTTAATTTATTCGCGGAAAGATTCATTATAAACGAATGAGATTAGAGTGTATAGAGGATTACGTTTTCATAAAAGACTCTGTGCTGGTTTTTTTGGGGTTGAAGGGCGAACAGAGCAATCCCCTACGATTTCCCTAAAAGATATTAAAATAGTGTTCATCACCGCTTTTTTCACCTGAGCTCAACTTTCATTTGGACAGTATCCAAGCTTTTATGCTTAATAACAAATCGTATTATTTGAAATACGTAAGAGAAGTTGTTTTTTTAGTTTCCGCCTTGATACCCCTTTTAAAAATTGTTGTAATGTATAAAATTTTAATACCTCTCCTACACAAATTGGAGGGATAAGTGGTCGCTTGTGGTAAAAGTTTAACGTAAGAATTTCGCCCTTGGTTGTACTAGTGTCTTGCCATATTGATCGTTGAGGAAGCTTCTTATATTTTGGTGGATAACTTTAATGACCAGCGCTCAAGGGTTAGATAAGAACTCAACATACAAAGGGTGTAAGGTTTCTTAGTGAAAGTGGATAACGGACCAGTAAAGTCGCAGCCATTTTTTTAGGTCTTTTATCCTCTTAAATTATTTGACACGAATGCAAACGAGTGGAAGGAAGCCTTTAAGCAAAACTTTTATCGCAAATCTTTACAGATTAAAAAAATATCTAAATCAATTAACTGGAATCCCTTTTTTTTTTCATTTTCTACTGAATTTAATTTCAAATATATCCTGGGGGATTGTTCTCAAATTTTGCATCAAGAATAATAGCAGAAGGTGACGAATACCCTGATCTTGGAAGAAAAAAGACAAAACAGTTCTTAGCATCATCCTTAAGAAAGAGAGGATCCAATTTTAGGGATTGGTCACCAGGTTTTCGTTTCATTTCGTGTCGCGTTTTTTGTTCTTGTCGCGATAGCTTTGTATCGAGATGTGAGAATTGTAATTTGATGTAATTTTAATTTTTTTGATTCTTTTATTAAATTTTGTTTGATATTAAATTTTGAATTTGTCATTGTTAAGTTCTGAAGGAGGAGACTAAGTTAAGTAAGTTCCTCCCGCGAATACGTTAAAACTTCCTAAATTTATTTAGATAAACTTTGTTTTAATTATGTCTATGGTGTCAGTGGTTAATTTCGTTAAGTTGTTCTATGTGGCCGTAAGGTGAGGATATTTAAATTACTTTATCTGATTGACAGAGTGGAATTTCTTTTATATTATATATATATTATATGAAATGATATATACCCGTATATATAATATTAATGTATGTTAATTTAATTTAATTATTTTTATTTATTTTATTATTGGCCTATGAACTCCTTCCCCCCGCTTTTGAGACGGGTAGGTGGTACGGGCTACAAGGCCCTCTCCCACTCAACCCGCCGCCCCCACTCCTGTGGTTCGCCCCCCGACCTCTGTGTCACCTGCCCTTTCCTCAGCCTACACAACGCTCTATACATCCGCCCGCAACGTATGCACCACCTATCCCTTTTCTCTTCTCCCTCATCTCGATTGTCCTCACGCTCCTTTCTTCTGTTTGGTAAGGTCGTTCATTCCGTCTGCGCGCTTGTGAATTTTCTCATTCTTTAATTCCCATCCAGTCCTCTCCTTCGCTTGGTCCCTCTCCCTTTCTCCTCTCTCCTATCTCCCCTCTCGCCTCCCAACTACTCTCTAACACACTCTCTGTTTTTCCGTCCATTCTCAAACCGACTTGCCCCTACCAAGATCATACATTCCCCTTTCTCCGCTCCTTCCCGACCAACCACCATTCCCCTCCGAAATTCCAAAAACACATCTTCCTCACCACCCTATTCCCTAATGCCTCTGCCCGCTTCTAACTTACACCTACAACCCGCCTTCTCAAAACCCCTGTCATCCTCAAATACTTCCCAAACTTCCTCCTGGCCCTGGATTCAAACCCCGCCACGTTCCACACCCTACAACACCCCGCTTTGGTAACACCAAATTTTTCTCAAGACATACTTCTATCGTCTAAACTTTCTTGTGATAAAATCCCCCCCTTTCATAACTTTCTCTCAGACACCACTCAAAGGCTCTCAATTCCTTTTCTCCTACTCTACTGTTTTCTCTATCCCTCTACCCTCCTTCAATCCTCCCGCCCTTCCACAATTCCTCCCTAAATATCTTAAAAAAATCTACTGTTCTTTCCCAAAACTACACCCCACAGCCTCGAACCTATAACCCTCCCTCTCTCTTGTCCCTCCGTGCCTCAAACACTAACCAAACCTCTTACTCTTACCAGGATTTATTTAAAGCCCCTTTTGTCCGCACCATTCCTCCCAAACCCCTCACGCAAATCCCTATTCTGAAAAAGACCCTTCCGCGTTCTCGCACTAGGGCAGTAATCGGTCCGGCAAACAATATCATGTTCAAACTTGCCCTTCTTATCTCCCATTTTGTCCCAATTTTCTACTGATTAAGAACTGAGAAGTCGCTTTAAAACACTCCTCCAATAAACAATTGAATAGCCTCACGGCCCCGACCAATTTACACACCCTTGGCCCTCAGTCCCCTCTCACCACACCCCAAACATCTCGACTCCTCCCTCCTATACACTCCACTCTCACACAACACTCGTATATTACCTATAAAATGCACTGATTAAAGCCTTTACCGCCCCGTTATTTTTCTATAATTGTTATTTTATCCTCCAAACACCCTCCAAACAATAATACCCTTCACCACTCTATCATATGTTTTCTCTAAATCTAAAAAACAACCCATACACTTTCACCCTTTCCCTCTCTACAATACTGTTTTCTCCCACAAGCCATCTTTAGTGTAAACACTGTGGTCCACAACATCCCTCCTTCCCTCCCTAAAATTTCCTCCTTTGTTCCTGAATTTTTCAGAGCTAAATCATATGACACTCTTCTCTAATGATAATAATCCTTCTCATTTTCAAGCATAATTACAAGTAGCACATTCAACGCTCTAACCGCTAATAAAATTGCACAAGAATCTTCCCATCTCTGAATAATTTAACAAAAGAGTATAACCTAGCATAGCAGGAGAGGACCTATTCAAGCTAAAGCCTAACGCAAGTCTCGAATAAGTGAAGAAGCAAACTTTGACGTGAGAAAAGTTAAGAAACCCTTGGTATAGATAGACAGGTGAACCGAGCTCTCCTGAAAGGAAAAGGCATATGATTACAGAGTTAAGTTGCAATAGTAAAAGGAGAGGGATGCAACAGTTCGACAACTAGAAAGAGATTGAAGAGAGTCTTTATTGGTAATTGATTGCAAAGGATTAATACTGATAAAGTTGGGCTCGCTTAACGCTAATCTGTGTAGGGTTCACGGTGAAGAGATCCAATTCAACTGTTAACAAACAATCAGGACTCAAGGATGAAAGGAAAATGCATCTTGCATGTGCGAGTTCTGGTCGTATTATGAACATTTTCATGAAAAAAACATTACTTATATACACACATCGTATAAAAGTTATCAGTTAGTAATTAAATAGCAAATCTCAATACATTTTTTTCTTTAGAGTTTTTTTTTCGCTTAGCTTTTTCTTTATGAAATCTTCTGGTGCCTTGCCCTACCTGACATTTTAACGGGTCTTTAATTTTACGCTTAACACATCCCAACATCTCATCTGAAACATCGGCGATACGCCTTTTTAAGCTGTACGAGGATTATTCTCCCCTGCTGCAGATATCTTGAATAAGTAATGCAGCCTGTTCTTATAGCTTTTTTACCCCTATATATTTCCCCAACCTCTCCTGCGTCGAGGCCTTGCACTTTCCCATAGCTCTGGCAAAAAATCCACCAGTGCCATACCCCCTCTGGCATTTTTTTGGACCTCTGAATCCCTTTCTTCGTCCATTATTACAGGAGTGTTTTTCTTTATACTATCTTTACACTGTGAGAGTATGTTAATGAATGAAAAAAAAAATATTATCTGACTCCATAGACGCTAAAACTAATATTAAAGCTAACACTGAATCTGTTCTTTTTCTATATACATTTTGCATAACAATGCCGCCGGATGTAAAGGGGAAAGGACTTCTTCTACAATCTTTTTTTATATGCACGCGTGTACAGATCAAAATTTGAGTCCTATTCAGAGGTAAGATAATACATTAGGCATGTTAATAGACAAGATTTTACTCTCTTTTGGGAAATATATACTACTCTTTATAAAGGAGCTTAGTGTTACCCCCTTACTATATTGATGAATCAATTATATCTGTTGTTAATATACATAAGCCCATACTGGAATGATTGAGGCATCCTCGGATGGGGTACATGTATAATGCAGTACTTGCGATCCTGCTTCATCTGTTTGTTCATTGTGGAGTCCATCGGTTATTCTCCACAGATAAGTATACCCTCTTCAAACATGTAGGGATATCATGAAGTGATTCCAACTCAGCATCACGTCTCCGAATATGTTTACGTTGCCATGGCGAACGTCTGAGAAAAAATGTCACGGTCTCGTAGGTACACTTACTTTTGAAGCTTAAAGATATTATCCTTTATCTTCATAGGTCGCATTCAGTTTTGTATACCAAGTCTTTACACATAATACTCATAAAGAGAACGTTTAAATGAATAAAAATAGCAGGCACCGATTTAAAAATGGCCTTTCTCAGAACCAATTTTTTCAAGGAAGTATTCTTTTGTACCAATCCTGGATCTAGGCAGATCACGAGTATCTTTCACTTGTATATAGTTTCAACACATTCAACACTTCTGTACACCAACATCCAGATAGTTCGTGAGGTAAATTTTCTATTATATTAATATATTTCACATAATCCTACTTTCGTATCCTCTCTTTCAATTGTATATGGATTCATTACACAGTTGTAAAATCGAGAGTTTATTTATCGGGATGTAAATCTAAAGGAGGCTGAAGACGGAGGTTATATAAATGTTGATCTAGCACTTCGTTCCATGATTATATGACAACTGATTAAATGATTCTTAACTTCACTTGCTTTTATATATATTAAACTTAGCAGGGTATCCGCCTCCATTTCTTAATTAACCTGTTATTTTTTTCCTTTTCAGTATCGTAGCTAATATTTTTCAATTTTATATTCATGAGTTACGGGATTGAAACTTACTTTTTGTATTTCCTGTTTATAAAATCCCCTTTTATTTTTCACCAATCTAAATTCCATGGTAATATCGCTTTAACTATACGACGGAGTGGACGGATATTGTGCACTTCAACTTCAGTAGTCCAACCGGATTCATATCCCTTTCTAAACCTTTCTTCTGTTTCGAGATACTCTACATAGTCATCACCTTTATTCCTGAATATCTTTTTATTTTGTTTTCTTTTCAACTGTAGATGGGTTCTACGGCCTCTAGTTTTTGACATTTCTAAGGGAGACTTTTTAGTTCTATGGTAAGATCTGGTTATATGAATATAGCTATTAATCGTCCAGTAATATTCAATATATTTTAAGAAGTATCATTTTAGTAATAGTACCGTATGCATGCGTTCTTTAATGAGTACGCTGGATCTTTCACTATTGCCAGCTTTGTTTAGGAAAATGTTATTGTAATAGCTTATCATAGGGCTCCCAGAGCAGCTTGAAACTGCTCGCCCCTTGAATTCCATTCTTGAATCTGACCAAAATGATTTAGGTGTTCTCTGGCTCGTCCTCTATAATTTCAGTACAGCACCGGCACTGTAGCTCGATCTTTATCTTTTTGGCTTCAACCACAATATCTAGAGTAATACGTTCAATTGTAAAAGTAATGTTTAGAAACCCTTATTATAAAGTGCTGTACTTTTAATCTTTCCGATAAATCTAACTGCCATACACTGTCGAGCTTCGGAGATATGGTTTTCTTGTGTAGGAATTTTTTTTTCTTACAGGTTTATGTAGAGTATATCTTCACCCTCTAAATATGCTTTTATCTCTTTTTTCTCAATATAGGATACCTTAAAGCAAACCTAGTGAAACCCCCCAAACTATTTGGCTCCTCAGATTTGAATCAATACTTTGCAACTACTCTTTGCGTCCATGTTGGACTACTGACCACATGTAGAAGCTATATATATTATTATATATATAATAGTATATATTATATATATATTATATATATATATATCTATATACTATATATTATATATATATATATATTATATTATATTTGGTACAAAAATTGGATAATAAGGTCGAAGGGTAAAGAAAAAGGTTTAAAATAACATATTTATTTATACACATGCATTAAACTAAATAAAATAGTATATACTGATAATCATACATTACGATTTAATCCAACCTTAGGTTTATTATAGAGGTGTTTTTCTTATTGCGTCCTCTGTAACACGTTTAATTTATTCTGAATGCGTAAAAAATTGCCTGAGGGACTTTGACATCAGTCCTTGGCGTACATGGGGATATTATCTAGTCCTGCTAATCGTCGTGTATTTAAGATTAAACTTCTGGGAAATTAATAGTCTGAAGTTCTTGTTTGATCTCAATCCATCCTTTTACAGGGCCTTTCTTCCAGTTACGTGAAGATCAGCTATCAATCCACTATTGACCCTTTACTATTTCATATCAATTACGATCTGGCGTTTTCATTCAAGCACTATTGTTCTTTTAAAATATTATATAAAGCTATTCCTGATTTACGCACTCTAATAGGTAAGCTCTCCTCTAGGATATTTTTAAATATATCTTCATTTTTCACTTCAAGCTTTACTTCATTAGGTATATCTACATTATCGGTTAGCGGAATACGTAGGGATGGATGTAGGTGCAAGTCTTTAAGATCTATCAATTTTTGTATGGCATCTTGGTATAAGATGCGTTTCTCATGGATGTTAATGTCTGAATTTAATATCCTGTACACTTCTTTCTCATATTTGGTTATCTGTTCAACTTTAGGATCATATAAACTAGGAGGTAGAGGTTGCTGAAAAGATAATGAATCGTTCACAATATAAGGATTCTGTTGGGGCAGTTGTTGTTGCTGATGTGAAAGAGGTTGTAATGTCAATGCATTAGGATGTAATATCTGCGTATATAGGGGCTGTGATTGTGGATTTTGGTGAGCGGTGGGTGACAATAACTGGCCTATTGAGTTGTGATGATGATCGGGCGGTTTGTTTGAAATGCACTCTGTCAGATGGCTGTATATTAACTTTCATTTTCTCATGAACCTCATTATATGGAAGGTACATCGCAACCTCTTCATTCGGTGCCAACACTTAGTTATTCAGTGAGCTATAACGGAGAGAGTATGATGGTAATATCTCCTCCTCTGTCTTTATACGTCGAAAAATATTTGATCAAAAACATTTGGTATAAATTTATAAATTTAATTTTTAAAAAGGATTTATAAAGGTTAGTAAAGGTTTGTAAGAGCTATTAATGTTTTTCTAAAGGTCTTATAAAGGTTTTCTAATGTTTTTTCTAAAAGGTCTTATAAAGGCTTTTTAATTTTTTATAAAGGTCTTATAATGGGATTTACATCTTTTCTTATAATATTTTAGGTTTTAAAGAGACTGTTGGTTATGGAGCAACACTCTGGTGCGTGTTTTTTTGGGTGAAGATCACAACATCAAATAACGCGTGGGGGATCGAAGTAACCTCTTTTATATACTTTTTCAAGAACTCTTTCTTTGAAGGGGAAACATTTGATTGCCAAAATACATTAATTTGACTCATGTTCTTCTCTGTCCAAACATACAGTATATACTGTGTGTTTTTAAGAAACAACACTTCGCATATGCTTGCTTGATGAAAAATATTCTATGTTATGAATAACACTAGAGATTATTTATGGTGAGAATAAACTGTTGACGCTTCTGCTATTTTCCAAATTCAATTTGTTGCATTAAATCATCTAATACAATAATTTTTTGTCCATGTATATGGTCCAGCGATCTAATATCGTATATGCCTTCATAAATTTGAAAAGTTATCTTTTAATATCTTTAAATTTTCCGTGATAAACACATTATAACACCATATTATTTTTACAGGGGGTTGCTCAAAAATCTCCATTTCCTTTAAAATTTTAAATAATAGAAAGGTTTTAACCACAGCCTGTCGTCGCAGCTACCAGACATGTAGCCGGGACTTCGGAACGTTATAAATTTCTCTCACATCCATATGTTAAGTGAATAATGATAATGAGAATTAATTAAGCTGTAATGACAATAAAGTATATGCTTTTAATAAAATTCGTACAATTTATTAAATAAATGTTTATATAAAGACACTGTATTGTTTATTCTTACTCAATTTTAAATAAAAAATATTAAAACAAATAAAAATAATAATAATAATAATAAATAAAAAGTATTAAAACAAAAATAAAAAATAATAATATAAAATAGATAAAAAATAGAATACAAAATAAAAACAATAATGTTTAATAATTATGAAGTTAAAACGTAAAGCAGAAAGTTAA
>JABUQX010092802.1:0-7500 GCA_015478945.1 Trachelipus rathkii
CAAAGATGGATATTTTCGAAGAAACGAGGAATCCAATTCAAATCGAACTTTAAATACCAACACCCAATTTCACTTGTCCACAACTATGAATGTGATCAAACACAATCAATGCATGCAAAATTTTCAACTCTGCGAGCTGAAATCCACTCTTAAGAGGTTTCACACCCTCCAACGGGCAAACCATATTACCCATTTCATCAGAGGATGTGGAATATAGAACCAAATTTAAATCCAAATCCAATCAATCACCATCTCGCCTCCGTTCTTGATAATTTCATCAGTAATTTCATCTATACCTGCAGATTTACAATTTTTCAACCTCCTCCTTACTAATGACCTTATCCCCAAAATACCTATTCCTTCTTGCACCATCAAACCCACATTCACTATCATCTCTTCATTATTGCCGTGTTATGCAGATTTCAGAGTGTTCACTCCTACTCCCATCACATCCATTTAATCAGATGCAGAAAGCGCTATCCTATTCATTATTCAAGCAGATTCCCATATTCCATTCCACGTTTTCTTCCAGAGGAGCTTCCTATTACTATGTAAGTCCCCATTCATCCTCCTTCCAAACTGTTCATTTACTTTTTTTTCCTCCAACGTATGCACCTTTTAGTATTCCTTTTTTCCTCATATAATTACAAACATCATTCTTTTGACACCTCATCCTTGGCTTTTAGTTCATTCAACCACGCTTCTTTTTACTTTTAACTGCTTATCACCTCTATTCACTACACTCTATTTAAACATTCTTACTTCTACTTTAGCATCCACCTACTTCTTTTGCACTGCGCTTACAATCGCTTCCTTCATTTGCTTCCAGATTTGTTCAGTTTCAACATGTTCACATTCAACTGATTTACTTGCGAGCGCTCTTAAATACTTATCCTTATTACCTTGTTCACTTAACTTCTCACTCTTCATTCTACCCACTTCCTTATTATTAATATTATTATTATTATTATTATTATTATTATTATTATTATTATTATTATTATTATTATATAGAAATTAGAAACAAAACCAAGATGTTAATGAATGACAGAAAAACTTTTATGAATTAATGCGATTCTTAATGTATTTACACATTTAAATAAGAATGAAGTGAACACAATTTAATTCTTCATAATTATAAATTTGTTAGATAATTAAAATAATATAAATTTTTAAAATATAAATGCGGATGCGGATGCGGATGTCATGTTCATCACTAATATATATATATATATATATATATATATATATATATATATATATATATATATATATATATATATATATATATATATATATATATATATATATATATATATATATATATATATATATATATATATATTTTTATTTATATTCTTTTTAACGTGCTTTATCCCTAAAGGGGTAACACGGGGGACCACAGGAATTTAAGGCCAGCTATCCCAAACCAGCGCCACCATGTTCGCAGTTGAGTTTTAATTCTTGCCCCTAGGTAGATAAAACTCCAACTGCTACGCGGAGGATTTGAACCAGCGTCCTCTCGTATGAGAGGCGGTGACTCAACCTCCTGCGCCACGAGGCGTTCTTTATATATATATATATATATATATATATATATATATATATTAGAGGTGTACCGGAATTCTTATAGATACATATATCTGCTATATATATATATATAACCTATATATAATATATATATATATATATATATATAGGGGGGGGCAATACTTCTTTTACCATTGCGGAGGGGGATAGCATCACGAGGGGCGGTCCTAGAGAGTGGGAGAAAGGAACGTTCGACTCGGAAGTACCGAAGGTTTGTCAGTATACAACATGGCTTGGCCGGGTGAACAACGCGCGTTCATTATTGAAGCGTTTCTTACTAACGGAAATTCCGTAATCAACGCGCAACGTGCGTTTCGAAGAAACTTTGATTTAGCCCCTTTGGCTCCCGTTCCCTCGAAACCAACAATTTTGAATTGGGTTCGAAATTTTAGAGCTACGAGTTCCGCAACACGTGGTCAAGGGAGGGGGGTGGTCGACCACGCAGTGCCCGTACCCCTGAAAATGTTGCGCGAGTGAGACGTTCTGTCATTCAATCACCACGGAGGTCGGCCCGGAAACATGCTGCTGCACTGAACATGTCATGTCGCTCAGTACGCCGTATTTTGCACGAAAATCTTCGTTTTCACCCATACAAAATGGTGATCGTCCAGGAACTGTTACCGAGGGACCTCGAAAACCGTGTCAACATTTGTCGACAGCTTTTGAACGACATTCCAGCTAACGATATCGTCATGTTCAGCGATGAGGCTCATTTCCACCTCTCAGGCTCAGTTAATCGGCAAAACTTTCGATATTGGAGTGAAACAAACCCGAGGGAGTTGCACCAAACGCCACTACACAGCCCTCGGGTAACGACCTGGTGTGCCATAAGCAGTCATGGAATCATTGGACCATATTTTTTTGAAGAGGGGAAATTGACGGTCACCGTCACAGCTGATCGGTACATTGACATGCTGCAGAACTTCTTGCGACCAAACCTTAATGACCTTAACCTTGACCATGTGTGGTTTCAACAAGATGGAGCGACAGCGCACACTGCCCGGAGATCGATGGATGTTGTACGGCAGATTTTCCCAGGGAAGGTCATTTCAAAGTGGGGTGATGTTCAATGGCCTGCTCGATCTCCGGACCTAACCCCATGTGATTATTTCCTCTGGGGTTACCTAAAGGCTGAAGTGTACAAACACAGACCGCGAGACTTGGCTGCTTTGAAGACGGCCATTCGCCAGGAAATCCAGCTCATTCGGATCGACGTCTTACAAAGAGTTATGGAAAACTACCGATTAAGACTTCATAATTGCATTGACAATGGGGGTCGTCATCTTACTGATGTTTTGTTTAAAACAACTTAATGTAAAACCTTATGAATCGTAGAATTAGTGAGTATAAATAAATATTTCATATCACGCTTGGTTTCTTATTTATGGCCTCCTGAAATGGTAAAGGAAGCTCCACACTATATATATATATATATATATATATATATATATATATATATATATATATATATATATATATATATATATATATATATATATATATATATATATATATATATATATATATATATATATATATATATATATATATATATATATATATATATATATATATATATATATATATATATATATATATATATATATATTACAAAAATGTTTTTAGTAACTTATTTTTTAAGTTACCTGTGGCTAAACTCTTGATACTTAAAACTATCCGCTATCCACATCTGCGAATATTAAAAATAAATAACTGCATGAGAATGTTTAAAATTAACATCTGGTCCACCTCTTGCCATAAATATATTTGAAACATCAAATATTCTATCCTCAGAAACAGAATTATAAACATTTGAGTAGGTTGGAGGAGGCGTGTCTATAAACCAGGCACCCATAGTCAAAAAGAGCCAGAACAGATTTTACAGATCCGGTTCCCAAGTCTTATGTGAAATAAGGCTTAACAGATCTGGGCATTTGCACTCACTATTAAGATTCCGAATGTGAGGAGCCTACGATAAACTTTTATCCAAAGTTGTTCCTAGAACTTTACTCCGGGGGAGGTGTTGAAATTAGACCCACATAAGTACAAAGTGGGTTCAGGTATAGGAGTGAAGTCTCTCCCATTCTCTCGATGAAACAAAACCAAGGTAGTGCTTCAAACGAAAGAATATAAATATAATTAATTGAAAAAAAAGTGCTTTTTATTTATTTATTAGTTTGTTTTGCTTCTGTTTTACAATTTCTTTTTATCATATAGAAAAAGTCCGCACCTAAGGAACATTGGCTTATTCTACTAGGGAAACTGTTCTAGGTAATTTCTACCTAGGATCCGGACGAGGGATCTAACCCTTGCCCTTGCCTTGCGACTCTGTCACTCTACCGATTGAGCCACGGTATTAATTATTACCAATCCGTAATTTTAAAATAGGAAAAATTAATTAATTAATTTTTGGCAAAGATTTAAAAGTGTATTTATTAAGTGATCCAGCCACCCTAGTTGGTGAGTTAATTAAGTTGGGCGGCATCGTCAACCGTCAATTTTTGCTTGCCTAACTTATCAACTTGTGTGGGAATTTAATGATTAATTTAAAAATAAGATTAATTTATTTATATATGTTAAATGATATAAAATAAATGAAGACACCATAACGAATAAAAGAAAAAGGAAGAGAGTAATCATCATTAAAGGAAAAGAAAATTACAACAAACAAAAGTGGGAGGAACTTTAATTTGGTTAGTCCTATTTATTAACTCGAATAAAAAATTGTATGCGTTTTGTAACTGCCGCAACTACGTCAATAAACGTCATCGCAAAATCATGACACTCAACAAACTACTTTGTGGAACCCTTTTTCAATAACGAATAGTTTAAAAAAAAAACAAAAAAAAACGAAGAGTAAAAAAAATCCACCTTATGGCTTCAGGAGACCGAGAAGGACTCTCACTGTGGTATCTCGTCAATGTAGGGTTCATCCTTCTTTACACCAGGAGGCCCACAACCATACAACCTCATAAAACCATGCCATTCACTCCTATTACGCGCCTTCATTCACGTCTCTGCCACAATCGCATTCCTTTCCATCAGGCATTCCTTTACTGACTCGATCCACTTTTTCTTCGGTTTCTCATCCGGTCAGTTCCAAGCACATTCACCATTAAACATCTACCTAACCAAATGACTATCATGCATCCTTTCCATTTATCCAAAGCATATTAATACGCTTTCGCTTATTCTCTCATTTACCCCTATCTTCACACCATACAACTCCCTAACACGTTCATTCATAATTTTATAAATTCTTCTCCCACCTAACATACCTCAAGATTGTCTATCTGAACAGATTGCACCTTAAACCATTACCTTTTATTCCACACCATAGTTTCACTACTACACATTAACACAGGTAACAACATACTTTCATGTAAAACCCTAGCGCACTCAAGACTTAATCCCTTTGAATTCAGCAATTTTTTTTTTTTTTACAGATAAACACCACCACTCACGGGCAGAGCCCTAATCTAGGAGGGGGTGTACTCAATTAACGTCCGAGCAGGACGAAGCCAAGCCCAAGGAGAGAATAGCTCACATTCTCCCACCCGATCAGTTGCGAACCTGGGACCCTCGCTTTGTTTGGCAAGTGTTCTACCACTGAGCTACCGGGGAATAATTGCACCAGCCACCTTCCCACCATTCTCTATTTTTCTACTACACTCTGCATCATAAGTTCCCTTTTCATCCAAAATATAACCTAAATATTTAAACACACATACTTGATCCAATTGCTCACCATCCAACATGACTCCACACCATGGACTCTCCTCACTCCCTACAATCACCTTACTCTTATCTACATTTACTTTCAAACCCCTGCTTTTACACACTTTGCCAAACCGCTCTATCAAGGATCTAACTCTCTTCAGATTCGTCACACAAATCCAAATCAACCACGGACAATAAGCAGGGTACCCTCCACTCTCTTCCATTCTTCGTCAGTCTACACTTTCCCTAACCACCCTTACCTCTAATCCTTTCATCATCCCATCCATATACAAATTAAATAACCAGGGAGACATATTGCATCTCTATTTCACTCCACTATTATTATTAAACATTCACTTTCAACTCCATTATTTCATATACAAGCTTCACTAATCACTATCGTCATACATACTTTCCTTTTGGTTTCATTCAAAAAGCCTAACATCAACGCCATATATCACTAACATCCGCCACAGAGCTTCAATATTAATCCTGTCATGCGCATATATATATATATATATATATATATATATATTATATATTGATATAATATATATATAAATATTTTTTATTTCTATATATAGATTATATATTATATATAATATATTATAGTAAATAAGAAATACTGTTGGGAAAGTAAGAAATTGCCTCTCTGGGGTCGAACAACGCATGTTTGCGACTGAGCGACATACTCGGACCTCTACGATGAGCTATCTCTACCAAAAAGTTAGAATTCAAGAACAGCTTTCGAACGACCGAGCCCTTCAAGGCGATATCAACACGGTTTTCACCTGTCTCCCTCGTTCTGTAAGATTTAAAAAATGTAAATACTGCAATACTTTCCCACAATTGTTCTTTATTTACTATACAAATTTAAGCTGCGGTCTATTGCAGTATTTACATTTATTAAATCTTACAGAACTAGGGAAGGACAGGGTGAAAAACCTGTTGATATCGCCTTGAAGGGGGCTCGGTCGTTGAAAGCTGTTCTTGAATCTAACTTTTTGAGGTTAGAGGATAGCTCAGTCGGTAGAGCGTCCGAGTATGTCGGTCTCAGTCGCAACATGCGTTGGTTTCGACCCCAGAGGAGGCAATTTTCTCTACTTTCCCACAATAGCTCTTTATTTACTATAAAATTTAGCTGCGGTCTATTGCAGTATTTACATTTTTAAAATTTTACAGAACGAGGGAAGGAAGGGTTGAAAACCTGTTGATTCACCTTGAAGGGGGCTCGGTCGTTTAAAAGCTGTTCTTGAATCTAACTTTTTTGGGTTAAACTGCAGGGGTGGGGAACCTTTTTAAAATGGCGTGCAATTTTTAGAAAGATTTTTCATGTGACGGGCATATTATATATATATTATATATAATAAATATATATTAATATATATATTTATTATATATATATAATATATATAATATATATATATATAATATATTATATATATATATATTATATATATATATTATTATATATATATATATGTTTTTTCTTCTTCGAAAAAATATGTCAAAAAGGAAAAAAGTACAATAATGTCGAAATAAAATAATATAATTATATGTCACAGGTCGCGGGCATAATTTTGCCCGCGGGCATGAGGTTCCCCACCCCTGGGTTAAGGATAGCTCAGTCGGTAAAGCGTCCGAGTATGTCGGTCTCAGTCGCAACATGCGTTGGGTTCAAACCGCCAGAGGAAGGCAATTTTTCTTTACTTTCCCACAGAAGTTCTTATTTACTAATATATATTATATATATATATATATATATAATATATATATATATATATATATATATATATATATATATATAGTATATATATATATATATTTATATATATTATATATATATATATATAGTTTATCATCTTCTTTTTTCCCCTCAAGATGGGGTAGGTAGTGACAAGCATTGGAAACGAAAGTAGTGAATTTAATATGAACACAAGTCGAAAGAAGCAGCGTAACGCCCTCTATACCTATTAGTGAGAAATCGTCGCAGTCAGAAAATCCACCTAGAGCTTCACGGGACGCGACGGGAAAGAAAAAAAAACCCTCACTTTGAATATCGTCAGTGTTGGGTCATCCCCCTGGCTAGGTGGGCCACAACCATAACCTCTCACAAAACCAGCATTCACTCCTATTATGCACTCTTCTTCTCGCCTCTGCAAACTCAATTTTCTCCTTCATATATATATA
>JABUQX010092802.1:12500-15000 GCA_015478945.1 Trachelipus rathkii
TTCTAATTGCATAAAAAATTATGTTACCATTTTACCTTATTGTAGTATGCCTAGTCTCCAATTAATGCCCTATATTATAGTATATATAATATAGAAACAATATATATATATATATATATATATATAAAATATTATAAACATATATATATAATATATATATATATTATATATAATACTATATATATAATATAATATATATATGGATAGATAGATAGATAGATAGTAGATAATATATATATATTATATATATTATATTATATATATATATATATAATATATATATATATATAGTAATAGATATATATATATATATAGATATATATAATATATATATTAATATATAATATATATTATTATATCATCACCCACCTCCTTTCACACACGGGGAAATGTGCGTCACATGCATTGGAAACAGAAAAGTAGTAGAAGAATATGACGGAAGTCGAAAAGAATGCCAAGCCTTACCGCCCCCTTGATACCCTTAATTGAGAACTCGTCGAAGTCAGAAAAATCCAACCCATGGCTTCACGGGACTGCGACGGACAGTCACTGTGACATCACGTCAATGTAGGGTTATCCCTTGGCCAAGGTGGACCACAACCATAACCCCTCAAAAAAAAACCGCCATTCACTCCTATTATGCAACTTTCTACTCGCCTCTGCCAAACTCACATTCCTCTCCTTCAGGCATTCCTATACTGACTTAATCACTTTTTCGGTATCCCAGACCGATCGTTCCAGCACACTAACCAATATACCCCCGCTTAACCAACCGACTATCTTCCATCCTTTCCACATGACCAAACCATCTCAATGTTAATTTCATTTATTCTCTCATTTACTCCTTTCTTCACACCACACAACTCCCTAATGGGTTCATTCCTCATTTTATCAATTCTTCTCACACCTAGCGCGCCCCTAAGATTGTCCATCTGAGCACATTGAACTTTAGATCTATACCTCTTATTCCAGACCATAGTCTCACTACTATACAATAACACAGGTAACAACATACCTTATGTAAGACCTAGCGCACTCAAGACTTAGTCCATTACATTCACCAACGATTTAATTGCACAAGCCACAATCCTGTCATTCACAACTTTCCTACTACACTCTGCATCATCTGTTCCCTTTTCATCCAACATATACCCTAAATATTTAAACTCAGACACTTGTCCAGCTGCTCACCATCTAACATTAACTTCACACTGAGGAATGTCTACGTCACTCACAACCATAACCTTACTCTTATCTACGTTTACTTTTTCAAGCCCCTCCTTTTACACACCCTGCCAAATCTCGTCTTACCAATCCTCTCAAACTCTCTTCAGATTCAACACCCAGAACCAAATCATCCGCATATAATAGTAGGGCACCCTCCATTCATCTCCATCTTCCATCATTCTAACACCATGTCCTGCCACACCCACCTCTAATTTCTTTCATAACCCCATCCAATAACAAATTGAATAACCAAGGAGACATTAACACAACCCTGTCTCACTCCGCTATTAATACTAAACCAATCACCTTTGACACCATATATATTATATATATATAATATATATATTATATAATATATATAATTATATAATATATATAATAATATATATAATAATAATATAATATATATATATATATATATATATATATATATATATATATAAAAAAAACAACTCTAACCCGTACCTGCACTAGAATGATCTTCTAAATTATCCTCAACTTTATGTTTATCACTAATTGTATTATCAGACACAGAAAAGCTCTCTTCATTCTTATTTGAGCTTGACGTTGAATTGTTTGCAGTACATTTGTTCCTATAAAAAGAACTGACCCTTATAGAAGAAGAATGCGAAGAACTGGATATATTTGGTGAATCTATAGAGGATTTTTGCCTCCTTTTATTAAATGTTCGTTTCTTAGAAGGCTTTTTATCTTTTGTATTATTCTTATTTTTAGATTTTGATGTGATATTTTTATTCTCCATTGTACTCTGATTTTTGCTTCCTTTCACATATGCATTAGATGTGATAGTTTTGTCTTTCGTTTTGGCAAAGCAATGTAAAATTTCTGTACTACCTAGTGTAAGCGAACTTTTATTTAAGGTTTTGGTTGTAATACTTTGTGTCAAATCTGGGAGAGAATCAGTCCAATCATCGTCTGTAAAATTATTAGAAGATAAGTTCAAAATATTTGCTGAAACTTCAAAAAGTTTTCCGCTCCTGCGTGCACCGCGTATTGCCCTATATGTCTCTCCCAAAAGTATTTAAGCAGTAGCCTGTTAGCTTGTGGTTTCATTTAATGAAAAAAGTTCTACAGATTTTGACCTGGATGTTGACAACTGACTTTCATCCAAAATCTTTTCATTAAAATCAACTCTTATATTATTGATCTCATTTCCCTGAGAGTTTTCATTAAATACATTAAGGTCTGGTAGAATATCGCATGAATTAACACCATGATTAAAACTATTAGCATTACCTAATTTCCCACCTTT